>JANPYM010000009.1:765649-1068411 GCA_025890175.1 Ciborinia camelliae
GGTTTGGGGGGGGGGCGTTGCAATGCATGCAGATAGGGTATACCTAGGGAATATTGATAGCGTTTTAGCATACTCTCTGGAGTTTTTTTTAGTTTTTTTTTTATGTTTTTGTATGGTGGCTGGTGGCTGTTGGCTGTTGGCTTTTCCGTTGGTCACGGCGGTGGATATCTGGAGAACACATCACATTCAAATGGGGTTTGTTTGTCTGATTGAATATGGGAGGATTTATGTTTAGTAGAGTGCCGTCTTGCTGCATTTTGGAAGGGAGGGGAGGGGGAGGGGAGGAGGTCGACGGGTAGCTTGGGCTTGGGCTTTGCTGGATCTAGGACCTAGGGCCTAGAGGGAAAATAGTTGAGAGTGGGCGAGAGAGTGAGAGTGAGAGTGAGAGGGGAAATGGAAAGATCAGTTATTCAATAGAGAATTAGATGGTTGAGTTGTGGATTCTGTAAGAGAGATTGAGCTGAAATATCAAAGTATATTGCCAATTTTGCAAGCAAGGCAAGCAAGAGACTCCGAGGCGCATCGTATATTGGTATACTTGTAAGGTGATATAGGTACGGTTGATACGGTTCATACCGTGGAAGTGGAAGTGCAAGGCAAGATGGAGAATTCAAATGGATGGATGGATGGAGAATGCATTGATTGATTGGCTGGCTGCTTGGCTCGGCTGGCTGTGTAAGTTTAACCCCATTTTTGCTTTGCTTTGCTTTGCTTTGCTTTTTCCCGTCTACCTGCCTGTCTGCCTGCTTGTTTGTGTCTGCACAAGCAATAAGAGGTACCTAGGTAAGCAATGAGCACCTGGGCAAGGCAAGGCAAGGTAAGGTACGAAAACCTGGGCATACTAGAGAGGTAGGTAGGTAGGTGGGCTGCGCATTACCGAATACCGATACTGGACATTGTGCTGTAACCTAACCTATCTAATTGTACTGTATGTATGGATTACTGTAAATTTAAGGTGGGAATGCTTATCTGATTCTTATGGCAGGTAGTAAGGGTATGAATGAGAATGAATGAGAATGGGAATGGGAATGGGAAATGCATGAATGAATGAATGAATATCAGCTCGATTGGTTTGAGGCACGCACATCATTTATAATTTTACCCTTTATAGATTACATATATATATATAGGTATATATATATTATATGGTGTATCATGATGGTGATTGATAAAGTGATCAATAAGAGGAACCTTAAGTAAAGTAGATAATGGGAAGTAAGTAAGAGGAAGCGCCTACCTAGTTCATGCCTGGGCTTTCGTATCTACGGAGGTATCTATCTATGAACGGGCGGAATGGATAAACTTGATAAGCCGGGCGCGGCCGAGGATATCCTTAACGAGACCTCGGGATAATATGGATATGGATGGATATGGATATGGATAATCCGGCCGAGATGGAATCTAATTTGATTTTTGATTTTTGGCTTTGGTTCGGTCACCGTAGCGTAGATAGATATGAGAATGGGAAATGGGAATGAGATGAGGAATCGGGATCATTTGATTTGATTTGATTGATCATCAATCAACCTCGGTATGTTGGTTTGCTGTGCCGCCGCGCTGCACCGTATCGAATATACATTAGGTATACTCAACTTTGTTAGGTATGGAACTCGATATTGAATTGGATTGGATTGGATTGGATTATTGTCTTTTTGCCGCTTTTTCCTTCTTATCTACCTACCTAGTATTAAATTGGATTGGATTGGAAATTGAATGGATCGAGATCCATGGATGGGGTAGGTGTGTATGTAAGGTAACATGAAGGGTTTGGAGTTTTCTTTCTTTCTTTCGTTTATTAGGTAGGTAAGACCGTAGGAGGTTTCTTTGTGTAGATAAGTAGCTGGAGGTAGTCTACCTAGTAGTCTATGATAATGCTCGATACTGTAATCTGCCCACCTATTGATACAGTCTACAGAAACCTGGAAATTCAATAATGCGAGCCGTCAGCTTCACTCGCTAGGTACGGAGTATGTGCCTACGGTAAGGGAATCATACATGTTCATCGTTTTTATTCATGCATGATTTTTATAAATCAATTATATAAATGAATCGATCATTTTTGGGATTATTTAACTACCCGACTGTACTATTATATGGTAAAGTAATGTAAAAAATGCAGGTGGTTAGTTTATCTACCTACCTAGATAGATACTGTACCCCTTTTCTCTTCAATCTACCTTACCTAGGTACCTATATTTCTGGAATGTACGATTAGATTCCATACTTAGGTACAGTACAGTACAGGACAGTACAGGACAGTACAGTATAGTACAGTATAGTACAGTATAGTATAGTACCTAGATACCTAGTTTAACTCACAGTAACTTAGGGAATAGTCCAAACTCCTCCGTATAATACATACTAAAGGTACTAAAGGTTAGATTTACATACCCTAGGTACGGACACCCTTATTTCGTATTGCCCCCTTGCCCTCTAGCTCTCTGAAATTCAAATCACATCACCCCCATTCCAATCATATTCTGACGTATTAAATGTACGAATTCCAATTTCCCTCCCATACCTGCCCTGCCCTGTCCTGCCCACTAGTTCATACATTCATACATTCATACACCAAGTGACTGACCAATACATCAATCAATTCACCTTTTTCAATTTGTCCTGTGCCCTGATTCCGCACCATTAGACAGTCCACTAGGCTAGGTCCTCCCTAGCAGGTAAGGTATAGAGGTAAGGTAGAGGTATATTATTTCCACTTTTACCTTAAAATCCCGTCAGACCGGGCGTTTAAGCTAAACCAAGCTAAGCCATTTAAGTACTAATCAAGGACCAATCAGTACTGATCAGTACTAGTGTGCACTAATCTCATAACGCTAATCTCAATCAAGCTAGTCGAATTTAGGATTCGGATCGGGCTTGCTAGAGTTTTCAGGTCACAAAGGGACATATCTTTGAAGTTTTGCCTTCCGAATCCCTCCACCCACAGAAACAAACACATCACACAATTCTGCAGTCTCGTTTGCGAAACGTTTGTACCACGGGAGGAAGAAGGAAGACGGAAGTAGCTGTTGTTGAAGGAAAGGTTGAATACTTTTTAAGGAAGGATATTTAAGGAAAAAGGAAAAAGGAAGTCAAATCTGTGAGTATTTATTTTGATTTGCTCTTCTTGCTTTGTTGGATTGATTGGGTTGATGGTTCCGGAATGGGGAATGGGGATGGGAAAGAAATCTACAACATGGTCCGCACCGGCAGCACCCAGCACCTTTTGGGGGATCCCACGTTCTCCTGGGTGAATTATGTCTTGGGTTTTGAACAAAGCCAAAGATAGAGGTGGCACATCTACTTGACGATATCCCAAACCTATCGAACATCCGATCTTTTCATCCTCAATATTACGTACAACGACAATCCTTACCATATGAACGAGCGAAATCATCAAAAGCATATCGACAAAGTACCACTATATCAATCTATTGTTCAAGGTGGTACAAGATTTATGCATCCTGCAGCCTGACAGATGCTGGTCATGCAACTGCAACGTTCTCTTGATGATTATTTCTATGCCGACTTACCTCATCGATATATACTCTTACAGCAAAGGTCGCCAATATGCCGGCCACAGCAGTTGAGGAATGGTTAAGATCGGATCGAGCAGATGAGCCACCGCACCGATGCAGGAAGATTGTCAAAGAATGGTCAACGGAGGATGGCGCATTTGTTACTTGCCGTGCTGATGATGGAATACAGCAGACACATAAATTAGTAGCCATGTCTTCATTGTCTCGTCGTGCTTGCTACAAGTAAGTTCCTCCACTTGTCCTCGATGTTATGAGATGGCCAGCCTTGGAGCTTGTCTACAAGGCATCGTCTTATAAAACCCCACCCCTCTGTGTTGTACAACATTCTTGTTTCAAAGGGTAGCACTAACAATTATATCTTTAGGTGCGGAAACGTTGGTCATTACGCTGAAGTGTGCGCTTCTGCTGAACGCCTTTGCTACAATTGTGAGTACACTACCGAGAACCATCGATGGTACTGGAAACTAATATTTTGATTAACAGGCAAGCAACCTGGTAAGCGTTGAGAAGTAAATCATAACTCGTTGTCATACTAATATGTCGTAGGACACGAATCCAATGGTTGCCCATTGCCAAGAACTACCGAGGCTAAGCAGTGTTACCACTGCCAAGGCTTAGGACATGTTCAGGCCGACTGCCCAACTTTACGCATTAGCGGAGCTGGAACCACCGGTCGATGCTACAACTGTGGCATTCCTGGACATTTGGCTAGAGCTTGCTCAAACCCAACCGGTGGAATGCCAGGTGCTCCCCGTGGACTTGGTGCTCCTCGTGGAGGATTTGGTGGTGGATTTGCCCCTCGCGGTGGATTCGCTGGTGGACCTCGCCCAGCTACTTGCTACAAGGTAAGCAACCTTCCCCAACCTTCCACGGTTTCCGGAATTCTGCGGTGGCATGTTACGTCGGCAACACTTCGGTCATAATGATGCCTCGGTTAGATCATGCTAACTCCTAATAGTGCGGTGGCCCAAATCACTTTGCCCGTGATTGCCAAGCTCAAGCTATGAAGTGCTATGCATGCGGAAGAACTGGTCACAGTTCCCGTGAGTGCACTAGCCCTAACGGTGGTGTTAACAAGGCTGGAAAGACTTGTTACACCTGCGGAACGGAGGGTCACATTGCCCGTGAATGCCCATCCAAAGGTCTCAATGGTGACCTCGCTGGAGAAGGCGGTGCTGGCATAGTTAACCCTATGGAAGGTGCCCCAATTGCTCCTGTTGCGGCTCCTGTTGCATAGGTTCCTTATAAAAGGGATGTCATTGTTCGATAGGCCTCGATGAACTATCGATCACTGCTTTACACAGTTCATCGTATCTCGTCTTTCATTTGTACTTTGGACATAATCATCAATTGATCTGGGTCGTCCGCTCGTTTTCTCGACACACGACAATCGAACAGCGTTTTAACAACCATCACGGATTGCTTCTTTCGGCGCCTGGTCTTTTCCCATGTTTTTCTTGACATGCACTCCCAAATATTAAAAAAGCATTTTTTTTCACGCGATATTCATTTCCTACCTTTAACGAACTGGCAACCCGGTAAATACCTGCAACAATACCTTTGATGACGTGGAGCCATTATTCCTGTGGTTTTCATCTTACAAGATAGATTTTAATTTTTTGGCAACTTACAAAAGCGAAAAGGCGAAAAGATTTATTCTCTATCTTATTTTTAGTGATGTGACGAACAAACAATAAGTTCAACTCACATACAGGAATCTAATCACATGGAATTCTTTTAAGACGAGGCTGTGAGGCACGGATGGGGAGTTACTTATTGATGGAGGTAGATAAAAAAAATCATCAAGAGACAAGATATAAGTTGGACGGGCGATGGGCGATTTGATAAGATAAAAAGGGCAAGGGGCTTGGGCTTAGGTCTAGATAAGGGGATGGATGTGGAAGTGGATGGATGAATTGACATTGAGGGGTTGTTATGGGAAGGGGGGATGTTGGGATGGGGAGACCGTCGTTTGTCTGTCTTATTTATTTTAACACTTTAGGGTGGTAGGAGCAAAGTTGGGAATGAAGTGATGCATTTATCTTGTTGTTTTCGGGCTGTGATGTGTTGTATTGTGTGTGAGGTGTGAGGTGTGATGTGTGAGGTGTGTTTATTCAATCTTGATGTTTTTTTGGGGGTGGAGGTGGAAGATGAAATATGGGGATGCAAGATGGGGGAGCTAAGATGGAGAGCTGAGGGAGCTTGGTGAGCTAGGAGAGGAAATGAGAGGGGGAAAAAGAGGAGAGGAGAGGAGATGAGATAAAATGGGAATATACCTATCTACTTATAGATACCTACCTACCTACTTATAGATAGGTAGGTACTTAGAGATATATAAATATACACTCAACAACCAAAGATACCTATATACCTATATATCTACATACATATCTAAATAATATTAATATTTATATATATTTCATCATCTTTGCTTTTTCTAATCTTTTTTCTAACCTTTTTGATAGTGTTTTGGTGTTTTTTTTGTGTTTTTTTGTAGAAAAATTAAATTAAATTATCTCTTTTTTTTCTTTGGCTTTTCTTGGGCAAGCTTTTGGGTTGGGATGGGTTTGGGTTTTGGGTTTGGGTTTTGGGTTTGGGTTTTGGGTTTGGGTTTTGGGTTTGGGTTTTGGTTGGTATGATGGGTATGATGGGTATGATGGGTATGATGGGTATGATGGGTATGATGGGTATGATGGGTATGATGGGTATGATGGGTATGATGGGTATGATGGGTATGATGGGTATGATGGGTATGATGGGTATGATGGGTATGATGGGTATGATAAATATGATGGGGGGAGGAGGAAAAAAAAGGAAGAAGGAGGGAGAAAAGAGAAGGAAGGAGAAAGGAAAGAAAAAGGAAAAGGGGGGAAAGAAAAGAAAGAAGAAAAAAGGAAGGAGGGAGAAGGAAGAAGGGAGAAAGGAGAAAGGAGGAGGGAGGAGGGAGGAGGGAGGAAGAAGGGGGAATAAGGGAAAAGGGAGGAGGGAGGAGGGAGGAGGAGGGAGGAGGGAGGAGGGAGGAGGGAGGAGGGAGGAGGGAGGAGGGAGGAGGGAGGAGGGGGGAGGAGGGAGGAGGGAGGGAGGGAGGAGGGAGGAGGGAGGAGGGAGGAGGGAGGAGGGAGGAGGGAGGAGGGAGGAGGGAGGAGGGAGGAGGGGAGTTGATATGAAAGGCTATAGATAGGTATTTAAAATACCTAAGAATGATAGGGAGAATCGTTTGAGGGGATGGATGGATGGGGATTGTTGGATGAATGGATAAGGTTCTTCTATATAGTACCTAGATAGCTATACATTATAATACTTACCTACATACATATATTAAATACATACATACCTATACCACACTAAACTACACTATCACACGTATCACATCAGCTCATGGGAATCCCTTCACGTATCAGCAACCAGATAAAAGAACGATATAGAAAAGAAAAGAAAAGGAAACTTTTCCGAACATCATTATTTTATCGAAGGGCTGATTAACTACATGGCATTCACGAGGCATGGTATATACAACGAAGTTACTAGGTATTCTTCCGATCGCAAAACTTGAGGAAACTTGAAAGGAGGAGGGGAGGGGTTCTTTTTTTATTATACCGGATTTTTGAATGATAACCGGAGTGATTGGGGATTGAGGGGAGAGGAGAGGAAAGGAGAGGAAAGGAGAGGAAAGGAGAGGAAAGGAGAGGAAAGGAGAGGAAAGGAGAGGAAAGGAGAGGAAAGGGAGAGGAAAGGAGAGGGAAAGGAGAGGAAAGGAGAGGAAAGGGAGAGGAAAGGAGAGGAAAGGAGAGGAAAGGAGAGGAAAGGAGAGGAAAGGAGAGGAAAGGAGAGGAAAGGAGAGGAAAGGAGAGGAAAGGAGAGGAAAGGAGAGGAAAGGAGAGGAAAGGAGAGGAAAGGAGAGGGTGGAATGAGATGAGATATGAGATATGGTATATAGATTAAGAAGAGCAGGTATTAGATATTAGATATTAGGTATTCGGTACTTGGTGGATATATTTAATATGATCTATAAAATAGATGGATAGATGGATAGATGGATAGATAGATAGATAAATAAATGGATAGATGAATAGATGAATAGATGGATAAATAGATAAATGGATAAATGAATAGATGGATAGATTCTAGATACAAATGATGCGTGAGGATTATGTTTATGTTTATGGTATGGAGATATGGGGTTGTGATATAGGTAGGTAGGTAGGTACTGTATTAGGAAGTAGGCTAGTTGAGAGGTTGAGAGGTTGAGTGTGGGGGATAGAACCTTAGAGAATAGAGAGAGATGCAAACTTTGAAGAAATATCAATATCAATATACCATCAGGATATCCAAGTGTATGTACATAAGTATGTATGCATACAAATTATCCTCCAACAAGCCTCTGAGAAAACGATCCAATCCAATCCAGTTATTAGATATAGAATATAGAATATAGGTAGGATAGGGAGGGATCCATTATCGACTTATTATTTAGTGATGAAAGAAGAGCCTGGAGTAAGAATATGAATGAATTGATGTATAACTTTGATATACTCACTCACTCACTCACTCAGTCGTTGATGCAGGAGCTGGGCTAGATAAAAATCCAAGGGGGGGATCATTAATGAGTGACTACGTACAATTAGGTTGATTTGATAAAGGAGAAGAACGCATGATGATGTTTTATATAGAGATATATATATATATATATATTAGGAAGGTTAGTATTGGATGGAGAGGGGGAATGGAGGTGCAGAGTGAAGTTGAGCTTAGGTTGTAGGATATTAGAGGAGGAGAAATAGATTTAGTTGAGGGTCCTAGATCCTATATAGAAAGAAATTCCGGCTGCTTTGGATATGGCAATTATTGTTGAACATATTGTATTGTTGTTGTGACTATCGAGCTAATGTACATAGAACTATTTTATAACAACAATTATCAATCAAGCGGATTTTACGAATACAACCCTCGGGTTGAGAGAAAATAAGAGATGTATATAAAATGGGTATGGAGAGAGATTCGAGGTCCGGGTAATTTTTGATATCAAGATGTGTTTAAACTGACTCCGTCCTATAGAGAAGAGGGAGGACGAATGTTATGTTCAAAGATCGAATTCTGGGTAAGGATTGGAAGGATTGAATATATGGATGGAAGGGAGTAGGTATATAGATAGCACTTCCAATCTTTTCTCCCTCTGCTTTTAATGAATTTGGTATGTTTATTGTTCTTTTCGTGTATCAGCCTGTTGTATGAAGCAAGTAATTTTATAAGCTGCAATAGTTAATGACCTCACCTTAGCAGGCATGTTGGTATAACAATATAAGGTGAGTTGAATGAATGAAGACTGGGGATGGAAGTATGCCAGGTTGACGAGGCGATAGATCTGAGTGTATAAAAGAAGAAAAGCCGAAGGTTCGCTAGCCAAATGATATTAGATGCAAATTTGAGAATTTGAAATGACAAGCACATGATATGATATGAATACCTGAGAGTGTTTTGTATACTTGAAACTAATGCATGGTTTGGTGTGCATAGTTGGACTTGTCAAGATGGGTGAATAGGATTGTCTGTTGTGGATATACACATAGACCTCTTGACTTCTATGACAAAATTTTGAGAGCACTTTCTTTGAATTTGTAGTTTATAGATATGAAAACTGGAGGTAGTCTCATGGTTTGGTAATTGTATGTGCTGAAATTGAGGAGAAGAAGAAATTTTTGGGGGCAAATGAGATATTGAATGTTGTGTTTGTCCTATTTGTAGGTATAGTGCATACACAATAATGGAGGGTGTTACTATATGAGACTGGGAATTTAGTTTATATGAAGATAAAGGGTAGAGTGTTGGGTATATTGTAGTAAAAGTACTATTATGGAATATCTCAGTTTGTGTGTGGATGATGATAATAGAAGCGGTGTAAGTGTATAGCTTCGGGGTAATGTAATCTATAGCTAGATAAGAAGAGAAGAGTGTGGTTCTAAACATATTCTTAATGGATGTGTGAGAGGAGATCGGTATTTAAGGACCGCGCTCTATCATTATCTTGAATGTATAAATCATGCCATCATCTCCCTTTCGCCATCATCTTGTAAAAGGGAGATGATGGATGATGGTAAGTAGAGATGTGAACTAAAAGCTAATTAGCTGCCAAAGTGTAGGGTTCAATGATAGAATGGTACCCCGGGATGGACCGTTACATCCGAGAGATCCGAGGGATCTACAGCCCTAGGAGAAGAGTGTGGGGGATGAGAGTAGGGGTTTGGCGGGGTGAGATATTAGATTCAGAGCATCCTTTACTTGTGCGGCCAGAAAGGACTACTAGGTAGGTGCATTACTCCAACATACCAGCACGTACCACAGAATGGTAAAATACCATAAGAGGAATATCCTGGTTTTCTTAGCGTCCGGGGTAATCAAATGTACTAGGTACTCTCTGGCCGCACGAGTATCGATGCCATACCATAATGGTAAAACCACTACAAGAGGAATTCCGGTATCATGATTTCTTATTATCGAAATAGGTTAATATAAGATTGCACACTTTCTGGAAGCATCTCTTCCGGTCCATTATTTCATTGGGAAAGGACTTCATCACTCATATGAAATTATAATCGGAAGAGTTTTCCCATGGATCCCGTTGAACTATTTTGGGCATCTATCTGGGAATTTCCCACTCAGGTCACTCTATGAATACCTACTAGTCGGGCCTCTACAACTTATAGAATTGCCGCGGCATGATATAAATCCACCACTGAGATGAAGGTGTTTAGGTATTTATCTACCGATGAATATAAATGTATACCGTAGTATTGATAGATGAAGTTGGGTTAGTGGTTGGAGGATATTGATGGAGGATAATGAATGTTGGATGTTGGATGCTGGATGTTGGATGTTGGATGATGGATGATATTTGACGCTGCATCTGGTATGCCGATGACTTTTGGACCCCACACTCAAGGCTGAGTAATATTCTCCGAAACTACGGAGTCCTTTTGGCATACCTAGAGTGCAAATTATAGGATGATATGATGATAGGATGATCTACTGATCCACCGCAGAAAAAGATGGGTGAGACAATAATAATACAGTAGTACCGGTATCATATCAGATAAAACCGTTAGAACTTAGATTAGGTACCGGTATTCTTCAATTTCTGATTCTGAGATTGACCAGAACTATCTGATACAATCATGATATGATGGTACAGACAGGACAGGACAGTACAGTACAGTACAGTATGAAAATAGTTGTTGACATTATACATTATCATTCCGATACAATGCAACATACTCCGTCCTGTCACTTGGAATCATAAAAGATGAGTACAGTACGGACGGATATATATATATACCTACCTACCTATGTATATCGTTAAGCATTCCTTCCATAGCTGAGAAGATCAGAAGTGAGCAAAACAGAACAGGGCAAAACAGCTGGAGGGCAGAATACCTAGGGCGTGAACCAAACTTTCGGAACTCGAGGGTGCCAGCCTACCTTTCAGGTATTGAAAAGAAGAATAATATTTCGCCCCCATCAGCTTATTAAAAACCTGGTCAAAATCTCATCAAATCTAATGCCGTCTTATGATTATGATTGTGATTATGCTCATGACCATGACCAACCTAAGGGATGGATCATCATAATGAGCCCGTTTTGGCAATGAAATGACAAATCGTAACATCAGGTCAGGCCGGGACTCAGAACATCATCAATATCATCACGTGATATTTCTATTTATCTTAAAAAATGTATGATTGGAGTGATTGCTTTGCGTTACTTTGAAAAGATGATGAGATGATGTGTTGGAAAGGAGAAAGATCTATCTTACAGATTACTATAAAGCCATACATACGAAATGGAAGGGCTGGTGATGATGGGGAAATCATGTCACACTTACACTCATTTTGCATGCCACTTTTAGCAATGAGCAACCGAGAATCTCAATGAGCGAAGGTACCGTATTGCGAAGCAGAATCCTGTGAAATAAACGTGACATTTAAAACCAATTGGTGCATTTGTAAGAATGAATGAATCACCAGTGAATGAATCATTACTATAGTACAACACAGTTTTATATTATATGATTTGTAGAGAAGACCCGACAGAAATGATTTCGTGTATTGTCATCATTTGTTAATACCGTAGCTACTGTAAAGTCAGTCAGTACCGGTACCGGTAGAAATGGCAGCAAGTAAATGAATGAATACATCTTATCAATAAAATACCTAATTATACATCAATATATCATTTTGAGTTAATATTGAACTCTGATATCAAAAGCAGCATGAGTGAGAGTCCAATTATAGATTAGTTCAATTGAGAGCCTTGCTCTGACTGGTGACGATATAATTAACTTTACTTGCCACTTTAGATAACCGAATCTCTTCCTGTCAGCTTTGATGTTGATAATTTTTGAAACATTTATTTCTATTTGAAGTGAAAATCATGAAAATCGTGAAGGTCTTCTATCTTTTTTATCTTTTCCCATCAAAAGCGGCGGAAGTAGCAGGCTGAAGCTAAGATCATTTATAGATTAGTTTATACAAAACTTCAACCTGATTGGCTCTTACACAATTCTTCCACTTTTTTTCTCCCCTTCTCTATCAATGATTGAACTATCGTCTCCCTCTTCCTCTCCGTCTTCCTCTCCCAAGAGTTAAAAAAAACTTACCTCCTCTTATATTGCTCTTATTGCTCTCTCCAATTCTCTTTTCATTTCAATCACCACATCCCGTGACAATTGGAAAGAATAATCAACGGGTTCTGATTCTAACCAAACTCATATATTGCCTTAAGGTTTACTTTAATATCTTGTCTTTTTTTGGTGGTGCAGCTATTCCAATTGTTACCTACTTTCTCTTAATTCCACTCCTTATTTTTGTGGCGAATATCATACATATCCTGGTTCGACTTCCTCCGATCGTCCTCTCTTCACACCCCCCCTTCCCCCCTTCCCCCCCAAAAACCAAACACAAACACATCAATCAAAAAAGAGAGAGAGAGAGAAGAATATTAGAGAACATTTAGAACGCCGCACGCACTGCACGCACTGCACGTACCGCACGCACCGCACCTTCCTCTCGGGGGTAGATTATATCACGCCGACGTATTTCTCAGTCTTAGTCTTAGTCCATCCAAACCCCCCAAACCCACCTTGGAAACCCATCACATCAATACTATCCATCCATCCATCCATCAATCTACACCTGCAACCACGACCCCCGAAATATTTGAAGGCTCGACCACGGACAACAACAATATTATTTACCTTTAATAATTGCATGGTGAATATCTTCTCTTGCGCAATCTCATCTCATCCCATCTCTTCTCGTCCCATCCAAGCAAAAGCAAAAGCAAAAGCATTTCAATCCTCATAATCAATCTTCAGTCGCTTTTGCTTCTCGCACTAAAACACGCCCGGAGTTTATCGCATTTGACTTCCATTAAAAAGGTTCCCCCCAAGACACAGACACTTCAGTTACACCAAAAAATCACACTTCAACTCATTCAAAACTACACAAGCTGGCGCGCCACGTACAATTACAATAACATTAAAAAGTCGGAATATTCACAACGATTTTTCTCGGTTTCGTCCATTCAAACCCCTCTGCCGTGCGACATTTCGCCTCCAACCGCTTCGCGTCAGAAAGCTGTGGCTGACGGACGGTTTTTCCTCTTTCTTACGGGTGTTGGATTGTAAAGTTGACGCTCACATTCACCTATTACTACTCGATCGCGTTCAGTGTCTGCGACGATGAATAACGTCAATATGTCCGGCATGCCAAATATGGGCGGTCCAGTCGGAGGTGGTATGCCCATGAATAATGGGGTAGCTGGTGGTTCTGCCCGTCATTCTACGAGCAATGATAACAACCGATCGCAACTTAATACCTACATCTACGAATACTTTCTGAAGAGTGGCATGTACGATTGCGCCAGAACATTATTGAATCATGAACAGATCAATGTCGTCAAAGATAGCCCCGGCCGTGGCGACGCGGAAGATGGAGATGATTCTAAAGATGATATTGATTCAAAGAGACCTAATGATCTCCCTCGGCCAAATCTTCCCAAGGAATGCCCGGAAAGTTGCTTTCTCTACGAATGGTTTTGCCTTTTCTGGGATATGTTCAATGCTCAGCGGGGCAAAGGAGAAGCACGAAATGTTCTTTCATACGTCGCATTTACACAGGTATTTTAACTTTCGAGGTTCACATGAGCAATTACTAAATCCCTCGTAGCAATCGCGCCTGAAAACAGAGCAACATCAGACACAGCTTCGTGGCATGAGTCAGATGAATGCTGGCGCACCTTATGGTCGTATGGGCCCGGGTGGTATGATGGCTCAAAACGATCTTCCACTAAAGGCGATGATGAATGGTAGAGCCAGTGGACCGTGAGTAACCATCTTCACAACTATACTAATACTAACCATTACGTGTGATAGAAGCCCCCAGCAATTGCAGCAAATGCAGCAAATGCAAATGCAAAAGCAGCAACAACAACAAGCTATGCAAAGAGAACCTTCCGATGGCAACCAACAACGGGCTCAATCCCCAGGATCTACCGAGAATGCCCCATCTCCATCAAAGAGACCTCGACTTGATGGACCCCCCTTTAATGGACAAGGTGGAATGGCACCTAATGGAAGAGGACAACCTACTGGAATTACAGGCCAACAGGTGGGAGAAACCGGCCCCAGCAATACTGTTCAAGCGGCTCATTTGCAACTTTCAAATGGTATCGATTCAAATCTGACAGCTCAGCAGTTCCAAGGTGGTTTCCAAGGCCAAAACCCTACACAGAACAACAACAACCTTCATGCATACCAAGCCAAATTGTCCCAACAACAACAGAAACAAATGCCCAATGCACCCGCTGGAGGGCCTCCAAACCAAGGATCGCCCATGATGACACAAGGCTCTGATAATGCCATGGCATATGGTTACGTCGCAGGTGAAATCGGTCAGAATGGTGTAAGAGGCGCCCCAGGTGGTCAACAGGGTGGCCAGCAAGGTAATCATGCGTTGCAAGATTATCAAATGCAATTGATGTTACTAGAACAGCAGAACAAAAAGAGACTTATGATGGCACGCCAAGAACAGGAAACCGTTCGTCCTGATGGTCAAGGCGGACCCGGTGGCCCTGGTATGGGACCCAATGGTCCAAACTTCCAACAAGGAACTTCACCACAAAGTGGTGCCCGATCGGTTAACTCGCCAAATCCAAGTGAGCAGATGAAGCGAAGAACTCCTCACATGAACAACCCAGGCATTCCATCGCCTCTGCCTGAAGGTCAAAATAGAGGATCCCCAAGTGCAATGACCTTCATGGGACAAGGTGGACCAATGGATGCAGGAATGAATGCGCAATACTACAAGATGAATGGTATGGATGGTAACATGATGCAAAATGGCATGCGCCCACCTAGTTCCCACCCTGGCGGGTTTAATCCACAAGGCATGTCACAACAACAAATGATGATGGCACGACAACAAGCTGGCTGGCAAAACGGTCCAAATGGCGCTGCTCCTATGGTTGCCAATCCTTCTCAAGGTCCTCCACAAGCTATGGGCACACCCCAGCAACGAAACATGCCTCCGCCCGCAGCTCCTGCCAATGCGAGCGCGAATGGACGAACTCAACCATCGTCCCCTCAAGGTAGCACTGCTGCACCTCCTACACCACAGCAATCGAATAAAGCAAATCCCAAGAAGAAGAATGAGACCAAGGAGACAAAAACAAAGGTAAATTTCTTAGCGTTTAATGGATATTTTTGTAGAAATGTTGACATTGATGACAGCGGGCTACAAAGAAAGGATCCGCCGCAAACCTCAATGCTGGTGCTACACCCTCCGCCGACCCAACCCAAGAAGCCGCAACCCCTACCCCTGCGACCCCGATCACCCCGATACACGCAAAAGGTTTCTCGAATACGAATGGTGCTGTACAACCCGTCAATGGTCAACCTATGGCGACTGCCCCGAACGCTGGAGTTTCTGTACCGCAGTCTGATCCTCTGACTTCATTCCCCATAAACGAACAGGTATGTTCATCGCATTTTGATATTTTGTATCAATATTAATACTTGATAGTTTGATATGCTCGAATTCCAAAATCCCATGGGTGGAAGTACAGATGTTCTTGATAACTTCGATTTTGATTCATTCCTGAACGATTCCACTGCTGGTCCTGATGACAACTATAACTTTGACGGCTTCTTGGGAGACAATGAAATATCCGAGGCTGTCTGAAGTAACTCGGGTGCATAGGGTCAATTTTCCGGCGTTTTCGAGCATACTTTGGCGTTTATCGGATCATACCACTTGGAACTTCCCCGGCGTATTGATTGTCAATGTGAAAAAGAATCTGAACTTCAGAAAGGGTTAGAAATGGGGTGGTGGTTGTTGCAAGTGTCTAAAAAAACCTCTTTTTACATAAAACATAACACGATCGTGTGATGTTGGATAGGAATCAATGGAGGGAATGATTTCATTTTGTGTTTATGCTATTATACTTTTGATCAGTCAAAGGAAGTACTTAATTATTTGCCTCACATTATGTCTCGCAATGCGCTCGGCACTTTTTACTGGGCAAAGTTGTGAGGTGGGAACTGGCGTTACTTTGTTAAATGGTTATTTTATCGTGTTTATTCTTTGCCGCATTTTCATCTGTATTGGAAGGGCTATTGGGATCTCTTGGGGGTTGGGAGGAATCCTGTGTAATTATCATTGATGGGTCTATTTATCTATTTTTTTATAGCGCGGCTTTATTACTGGGGGAGACCACCAACAAGACTCATTTTTTCCCCCAGTCAATGCAATTGGAGCAACAACATCAACATTTTCCATGTTTTACAGGTTCCGGTTCAGATCTCGGATGGTGAGATGGTAGTTGGTGAATTTTTAAAAGTAAAAAAAATCGGAATTCTACATTTGGGTTTGAAGAGTTTATTCGAAAGTATTCGAATATTCCTTGGTGAACTGTAAAATGACTTGATTTTATATGTTATGATATGAAGGATGGGGGAATGGGGGAATGGGGGAATGGGGGAATGGGGGAATGGGGGAATGAATGGTATTGCTCAAGGGGCTCGCTCGGTAATGCGAAGCAGCGAAGGGCGTGGATTTGATGTGTGGATGTGTGGATGTGTGGATGTATGTATTACACTACCGTAGATTAGTGGGGAGAGGGGGGGAGGGAGGGAGGAAGGGGGTGGTATGCAGAGAGCTTTTCTTTTCTTTTTTTTTCTTTTTCTTTTTCTTTTTATTTCGTTCTACGAGTACTTGCTTACTCTTCTTATGGTTGGTTATACGTACGTACATACATAGGTATATACATACATAAGATTACATACAAGGAGGGGACGCTGCACCTTGAAGCGCTGCTTCTTTTTTTGAGTTGATAAATTTGATAAATTTGATATTTGTGAATGGTTGGTTGGTTGGTTGGTTTATTTTGCATGTATATATGTATGTATGCATATATGTATGTATATATGTATGCATAGCTGGAGGTAGGTAGGTAGGTAGGTAGGTAGGTATTATTGGGTACGGTATATGGTATATAATCACTTGAAGTCAAAATTCATTGGATTTTTCTTCTTGAATCTTGAAACTTCCAAGTTTTTTTGGGGGGTTTTTTATTTGTTTTTTTAAATGGTGTTGTTATAATGACTTTTTGGGTTTTATATTTTTGGGGGGGTTCTCTTTCTTTCTTATAATTATAATTATGATTATATATACATAGTCTTGATTGTTGTGTTTATCGAGTTACTAGAATGAATGTCTATTTACGTGTCTATTTATTTCAAATGGAAAAATATGTAAATATGATACAATACAATACAATACGATACAATATAATACGATACATTTTCTTTTTCGAAATGTTTACCATGATATTTGATTGGTTGGGTGGATGGGTGGATGGGTGGGTTGAAGGACCGTGACTTCTCGGGCTCCAGAGTTTGAGTTTGAGTTTGATTTAGGGGGGTTTTTTGAAGGAAGAATGGATGGATGGAAGGAACTTCGCCTGGTGTGTTGTGTTGTATTGTATTGTATTATTGTTGGGAGGGGTTTTGGTGATGTGTATAGTGTATAATGTATAGTGTTTAGTGTTTAGGAAGAAGTTTAGGGTTGTGTGTTTTATTTCTATGAGGGGGGATCTACGATTACTAGGTATGATTATACATATCTTGTAGAGGTTATTGTAGATTATATTCGTAGGTAATATGATGTACTAGTAGCTGACTGTTGCGATATAATTGAATTAGATATGTGGTTATGCGCTAGGCATTCCACGCACTTATCCGCTCGTCGTCGCACTCAACCTACCTCCTAATCATCAATCAATATTACTTCTTTTGCATACACCTATATCATGATATAGACCATCACCAACGAGGTGATACCAACACTGACATTTGTTCCAACAGGAAATTTTCTTTACGAGAGTCAATCATGTTCATGATTTCCTGGATGGAAATACGCTCTTCTGGTTTCCATTTCAGTATCCTTGTCAAAAGATCTTCCATCTGTAAAGCCTCCTCCTCTGGTACTTTAGTCCCATTCGGTTCCAGCATCTCAGCACAATTTCTCCCTGGGTCATCTTCGTCTTCATCCTAAGCACCAATGTCAGCTATCATCTCATCTATTACATATTTGTTAGCTCTGACAATTCCACAATCCCAAATCTTTTTTGGCTTCCCATCATCGTCAAAAAATAAGCGGCGATTTTCCCACGTTGACCACCATGGCTCGGGTGGACGTCCAAATGCTTGTAATATTTGCCGTAGTATATCATCTTTTGTCCCAATCCAGTCTCCAAAAAGTTGGGCGCCGCCTCTGATCTCGAAAAGTTCACATCCGAGGGCCCAGATATCAGAGTGGAGACTCATCTTAGAATCAAAGATGACCTCTGGAGCAGAATATGACATTGTTAGATGGATGTCATTTGGATTAGATGGTGAACTGTCTGAAGGAAACGCACAGCCAAAGTCAACAAGCAGAATATCTTCGGATAGAAATTGTGGATTGAGAAGTGAACATGGCTGCACTATATATTTAGGGGCTGATTCTCCTGTTGCCGATCCAGAGATACTCATAATACCGTCTTTTTGTGGCTGACCCCAGCGCTCGTAGATTTCTTCTTCTGACCAAGTATCGATAGAATCATTGAGTCTACATAAAACGTTTGAGGCAGTGGTCGCTTGTCAAGTAATCAGAACGCAACTGGCCAAATAGAAATGGTCCAAGGCCCACCCACCTCCGTGACAGAAGCCTTGAAAATGACCAAATTCCAAGGCTTGTACTGCTTGTTTTGCGACTTTGAGAGCGAGCTGTTCTTTTAACCTCCGACTTCTGGCTACAGCACCAGGTGAGTAGTTCAACGAAACGATGCTTGGGCCTGCAACCTGTGGAACGAGACAGACATGCCGTCCATTAGGTCCCTCAATCATAAAAGTATCCAGCAGAGAGACAACATGATCCTGCCCCGGATGACCTGTAGACCCATTGCCAATTCCCGCAGCACCGCCAGCTCGTTGCAATCTTGCCGTCCGCTGGCAACGATGATCTTCAAAGCAACATAGCGCTCGACAAGTTTGTATATGGCTAACCAGACGGTTGAGAATCCTCCGTACCCAAGTTTATGAATGACCTTGTATCGGCCTTTAATTTCATCTCCTATATGGATAGCGTGAAAGCCCCCCGGGATGTACTTCTCTATTTCCTCGACGTCATCAAGTGCAGACGGCCGATGTTGACGGGTAAGTGATTTACACGTCATTATGTACTTTCAAAGGTGGAAAAACAGATGTTGTAAAATCGGCAATATAATGCAGAAAGATATCTTAATGTCATAAGATTTAAAAGAAAATTTCAAGCATTTATTCAAATATTGGTTGGAGGAAAAAAGCAAGCGGGACTGCCGTTGGAATGTATTGGAGGTGGTGCATTACTTCCCCGTCACGTGTCATAGCCATATGGCCAGCATGAATGCGGCGTTTTAGAAAGACCTAAGCAGACGGTTGGCCAACTCCAACTCCTCACGACATAGTCACAGGGGGAGCTATGATATAATGGGTTTTCGGAAGAGGAGCTGGTTGTTTGGGGAGGGGGTGGAAGGGTTTTGGAATAAAGGGGAAGGCAGATGAGAAAGAGGGTGGACCAGATGAGTGTGGTATCTTTTGGGATGTGTCTTTGTCGTTTTCCCACAGCATATTGTTGTTAAGGGTTAGGCCCTTAAAAAAAGCTCCCCCGGGTATGGAAGGGATAACGATCTAGGTGTTGCCTATTAGTACCTGCCTTAAGTATCGATTCATGATTACCCGAGCAATTAATTGATCCCCTGTCGGGGATCATCGATAGCTGGAGCTTCCGGGTTAGTACTACTAGGACCCTTACGGACCATATAAATATTCGCGGTCCATCGAACTCTTTCTTTTCTTATTTTATACCTAGTCTAGCTAAATCAATTCTATCGGGACTCCGTATATATTTATTACCTAGGTATTTTTACATGCTTCGGGACTCTCTCAATACAAAAAACAACGTAATCTAGATCCTTTCCTCTTTCTTAAAACAATGTAATAAAAAGGCGGTATCCGCAATGGAATTAAAAAAGCGAATTATCTAACGGAAAAGAGCGGGTTCTAAACGAGTATTTATCTGCAGCTTATGCCCTGTGGTATGTAGTATGTATGTACAGTAATATATGAAATGATACAATATAAAGAGGATGGGATGCCCCATCCATCTTTTTTCGATACAAATGCATGGGATGAAAATAAAGTGAATGATCTGATGATTACATCCCCTGTTGCCCGTTACAGTTACACGAATGAAGATAATATAAGTTGTGGGAATTTGGGATGAGAATTGAGGCAAAGAGAATTTATACATATACCAGCTACTGATATTGTAATAACCTAGATCGAACGGGTTTTCTTCTCTCTACTTTTTTTTGTTTAACTTTTGAATTTTTGAACAAATCATCGTTATTCTGTCGTTTTGTAGGTCTTTTTTGAGGGGAAATTGTTGGGCCATCATCTTCATTTACATTTACATCTATCTATCATTATCATGGTCATCACCTCTACAACAACCACATCTACATCTCCATCTCCATCCACCAACATAATGGAACCCAGAGCCCTCTCAATACGCACAGATGCGGATGAGGAAGAATCGACGTCTATGGCGGCACCAACCGATCTCCGCGAGCCGTTTGAAAAAGATACGATTTTGGAAGTGAGAACCAGTAAGATGAAGAGAATGGAGGGATTGGATTTGTGGACGGGAATCTATAAGGAGGTTAGAAAGGGGAGAGTTTGGGTTGGGAAAGGGGGAGATTTTGGACTCGAGGGGGATAAATCTGATTTGACTTTTCGTGAGTGCGGGTTTCTTTGGGGTTTGGTTTTTATAGAGGGATAGTTGGGGTATGGATGATTTGCGCGGGGGGTGTTGTTGTGTGATGGGAGAGGGAGAGCGGGTGGTATGTGAGATGTGATATGTGGGAAATAAGAAATAAAATACTAATAAATGGCATTATTCAAAAATAGATGGAGGGATCGATAAAGCCATCCATCAATATTCCATGCATCATTACGCAACATGGAGAGAAGAGTTTCCGGAGGCGGGGGAGAGGTTTAGACCGGGGGCTTTTGGGGAAAATATGTCAGTAGTGAAACCTAACCCTTTTATCTTTTCTTCCTATCCTATCGAACTCACGAAAGCATCCATTCTTGATTATTGGATTGTGGTAACCGATGTTCATGACAGTGTTACGAGAGGAAATATGAATGAGAGGAATATATGTATAGGTAGGTACTTGTATACCAATCATCATGAGCGTTGAGATGGAATATGATGAAATGGGATGAAAAGTAAGAAGTCTAATTCGACATGCGTCTACTGTATAGGTGATATCATATCCATCGGAGAAGGATCTTCAAACGTGCTATTGCAAGTTAGTCTTCCGCGACAACCATGTTTCAAACTCAACCACCGATTTGGAATCAAGAAGTTCACTCGGGAAACGACGTCCAAATCTAGGACCGGGTGGTATTATCGAGTTTTGAGAGAAGGATACATAGAAGCAGGTATGGAAATGCGCTTGCTTGAAAGAAAATACCCCGAGTGGAATATAGCCAGGATCCAATATTATCTGCATAATGAAGGGAAGGAAGATGTAGAGATTCTGGAGGTGTTGAAAGGAATTGATGTTTTTGGGAAGGAATGTAAAGAAAGTTTCGCGAGGTTGATTGAGGAGGTTAGGAAAAAGGAAATCAAGAGAATACCCGAAATTTGGAGGGAGTTTGAAGTTGTGGAGAAGAAATGGGAGACGAAATCGGGGAGGATCGTGGGATTAATTCTTTCTCGAATTTTTGATGGTGATTCTTCTCCGCAGAATAAAGATGAGGAGAAACAAGAAGAAGAAGAAGAACTCGATCCCGGTACATTCGCCCGCATCAAACTCGCCAATGGCCTCATCCGCTCTTATTCCATTGTCTCGGGAACAACGCGCAAATTCCGTCTCGGGATCGCATTTTCGGATGCAAGTAAAGGTGCCTCGAAATATATCCATGAGGTATTGAAAAAGGGGGATAGGATTCATGTGGGGAGAATCAACGTCAGTGTGCCCATGCAGAGTCAAGCTAGTATTCGAATTTTTATTGCGGGGGGGATTGGGATTACGGCGTTCATGTCGCATGTGGATGTTTGTGAGGCGGTGGGTTGGGATTATCAGGTGCACTATGGGGTTAGGGGAGAGGGGGATGTACCGTTTGAAATTTGTATGGGAGGTGAGGGGGGAGCGGGGAAAGAAGGGGGAGGGGAGGGAAAGAGGAAGAGGAAGATTCAAATATATGATGGGGGAAAGGGAGAGAGGGTTGATATTGAAGGGCTGTTGAGGGCGAGAAAATGGAATTCTATGGTTTATGTTTGTGGACCGCAGAAAATGGTGGATGAGGTTAGACGGGTGGCAAAGACTTTGGGAATCGGCGAGGATGAGTTGCATATTGAGGCTTTTGATATGATCAAAGGGGGTGATAGGTTTGATGTAGAGGTTAGGAAGGAAGGTGAAGGGAAGGAGAAGGATAAGAAGGGACAGAAATTGGTGGTTGGAGAAGAAGAGAGTTTATTGGAGGTCCTGAGAGAAGCTGGATGGGATATTGATAGTAGTTGTGAGGTGGGCAATTGCGGAACCTGCAGAGTGAAAGTTTGTGAGGGGAAAGTGGAACATAGGGGAAGTGGTTTGGGAGAGGCGGAGAAGAAAGATGTCATGTTGAGTTGTGTTTCCAGGGGGGTGGGACATATTGTTATTGAGGTCTAATGAAGCTAGCTTTGTTCATACCAGGGTTTCCAATAGTCCGGACTGTAGACTGGATTCCAAATTTTCAATATTAGAAGATATATAAATCTCTGGGCTAACTCACTATCCGCCTCATTACATCAGGCCTATAATTGCTGGTGCAGGATCCAGAGTGAAACGCACTCACCATCCTAAAAAAGTTTTCTAGAATCAAGAGCCACCAGACCAGTTCCAGATAACACCCAAATCCGCGGCAGAAACCGCCGCAGCAGCCAAACCATCTTTCCCTTTTTCGTAAGGTTTCTGAGAAGGCGTCCTGCAAAGAACTCGATGCGCGAGGTTTATAAGGTGCAGAAAGTATCCATAATCACGCGGTATGGTAAGGTTTTCCAGGCTCTGAATAGCTATTCATTGAATACTGGATTTGGGGGTTGGGCAGGGGGACGAAGCAGCGTTCTGGGATTCCTCGCCGACATTTCCAAGTTTGATGTCAGGGTTAGGGGAAGCCGTTATTGTCATGGTGGCATCTTGAGAGATCTCTTTCTTTGGAAGTTTCTTTCAGAGACTTTTATCTGTTTTACTGAGAGCGTAGGAGGCCAGCTCTCCCTTTTATGGCTCTCAAAATATTGGTGTGTATACAGAAAATGTTAGGATTTATATGTGCTGAAATATCAGCTTATGGATAGGTCAAACGATCCGTTGTAGCCCGATATACTCTGTGGGAGATTAGGAAAAGCATCGAAGATATCCATTACTTTTTTACTTTAGCTTTATCAGAATGTATTTATTAGATCAAAGTAAGGAGTATTCCATATATCGGGGGCAAGAAGTTGCACTACTAGGTATCGCGCCCTCAAATAGCTGTTATTCAAGCATACTAACATCATTGAATGGCTAATATGTCACAAAGAAGAGCCTTTTGGGTATATATTCATATTTTCTGAATAGTGGAATGAAAGGGTGCTTGTACATACTTATGCTGCGCCTCCTGCATTTTCCTTTGTCAAGGAGCAGTATTTAAACTTACTCGTACCATAACATCCGGTTGCCATGTTATTTCAAGAAAGAGAATGCGTACAATAAGTACTAGATAAATATATGAAATTATCACTAGGTTTGAATCGAATATGAGTACGACGAAAAGACGATACTTGAGAGCTAACTTCAAGAAATATATATATATGGCAGATGCAAAGATCATATATTTATATACAAATAGAAATAGGTATATTTAGATGTTCAGATTTGCTTAGATGCCACTTTTTGCTCTAATGGAGAGACACCAAATGCAAACATTGTAAATCGATTCTTCCTAAAATGTGCAATGGAATTGGAGATGATGCGGTAAGTGATGGTGCTCCTCCTCCTCATCTCTTGTATTAGCCAAAGAGTATAGCAAGTATATCCCAACTATGGAAGAATAACTACAGTATGTATCGTCTTTCACGATAGATTTTCTACACAAGAACATTGAACAATCTTAACGTCATTTAAACCATCGCCATCATCATTTTTGTCTACGGTTCCCGCCAATCACGTGTCAGAGCTGCAAGCTTACTAATCATCATCATTGCCAAAAACTCATCACGACAATAATGTTTAAAGCTTCGTATCAGGTCCACGGCGAAAAACATTATCCCTACTACAACGATCCCCGAATTTGCAATCCCAAATTCTTGTATTACAACGATTCAAGCTTCTACAACTTCACTCCCGCAACCCAAGTCCTTATTAATCTTCTCAAAATGGCACCCAAATCCCAACGTATAGTTGTCGAGCGCTCCGCCCGCCGCACTGCTCAACCAAAAGGATATCTCGCCAGCACATACACTGCATTGACTGCACCCGAGAACGCTAGTGTGGTGAGAAGTATTGGGATTTTCGGAGTTGCGGTGGCATTTTTCTCGAGCAGTTGGAGCGAGTTTCTTTTGCCTCCGTGAGTATTTTCTTTCATGAGATTTGGGCATTTTGCTAATTGCGCCGGGTTTAGTTTGTAAACAATGATTTACGGTTGAGGATGGTATGCCGATACTGGGAAACGGGAATGGGCGAAGAGCGGTCGTAGATGATGGAGGGATACTTTTAATGATGCCGAAAATGTACAATTCATTGGGTCGCAGACGGTATACAGCAGAGGAAGGAGTGTATGATATAGGATGCATGATGAGCAGATATGAAAACAATGGCATATGATGCAGTGGAGATGATCCAGAAGGACTCTGAACGTGTATACATCGGGATGGAAAATGAGGCGTTGATACTTATTGATGAATGGATCTCTACTTCCTACATACATAAACACGGGGATACCGCGGTACTATTCTATGAATTTGGGGTATCTTTTGATAATTGGCTTATGGGTGTTTTCTGGTTGAAGGATTCCTGCGGATGAGGGAAACTTTTGATCTGTTTCACCGGCCAACATATCTGAGTGAAAGGTAGAGTTGGAGGAGACCAAATGACCATATGGCATTCAATCATGAAACTCCGAAAGTGACTTACATTGAGCCAAATGCAACATAGTACGAGAAGCAAGTGCTCTTTCGGTATACAGAGTTTTTTTTTCTTTTGGAGGAACATCTGCTCGACTATGACGCAATGAGAAATGCACCTGAAGCATTTACATAGAATCTAGGTATCTAGTGATTCGTTTTATATACTCTCATACTTTCTGCACCAAAGTTCATACGTTTAAATGTCGGGTACAAGTCGAAGAGCTCGATAAGGAAAGTATTAATTATTTGATTATCAGCAGATTTTTAAACCAGGACCGGTGTTCTACTTCCATCTTTAAAAAGTTGAACTCGGGCACAATACCTATTAACGAACATCCCGAGTGATCCAGCGCTCATATTTCCTAATCAAGTTGCAACAGAAACTGCAAGGTGAGTCCCGCAAAGCATACAAGTGGGTCAATAGCCCGCTTGCTTGCTATCGTTCCCTGTCACACGCGTCACGTAAGCATATGGGAATAGCTTCACGTATCAGCAATCAGATAAAAGAACTATGCTGAAGAGGAAAGGATCCTCTTCAGGAGATCACCACCTTATAGAAGGGTTGATCACGTGACTCGCTACATTCCCAACTGTTTGATAAATGCATCTCAGATTCTCACTGCATCTTGTGTGACTTACCAACCATCCCGAGTGATCCTGTGCCCCTCCTTCCTAATCAATCTATAACAGCAACTGCAAGGTAAGCCCTACAAAATATATAAGTGAGCCAATATCCTACTTTCTTGCTATCATCCCCAACTGTTTGACTCATTCACTCCCTGCATCTTGCATGATTTTACCAACAAGGTTTGGGTATATCTTTCCTTATGATCTCTCATCTATCTCTCGTCATATCTAAATTTTATCTCACTCCTGCTCTCAGGAAGATTACATTTCCAAATACCGTCCCGTTTTATTCCACTCACTCATCCATCATGAATAACCCACCACCCACCAAAAAAGTCCGCATAGCCATCATAGGCGGCGGCTTAGCAGGCGCCACTCTAATCCGCGCTCTCCTTAATCAAGCACATCTCTCAGTTCATATCTACGAGTCAGCCCCCGCATTTAGTGAGCGCGGCGCTGCTGTGGGTCTAGCCATCAACGCACAAAATGCCTTATCAGAGATAGGGATTGCGGACGTTGCGGAAAAAGCTGGAGCAGTTAGAATGAATAGTTCTAGGACCATTGTTGTGAGTTGCCAAACCGTCGAAACGAAATATGATATCTTTTAATTCATGTATGGAATAGGCATCAGGACCACATGCCGGGGAATTGATATTTGATTTGGCGAGCGAATTGCAAGGACTAGTTGTTCACCGGGCAGAGCTTCTCAGAGAATTACTTGCTCCCGTTCCTCAAGAGTGCATGCATACGAACAAGAAAGTGACCAGTATCAAAGAAAATGGCGAGAGTATTACCCTTTCATTTAAAGATGGCACCGAAATTGAAACCGATGCGGTGATTGGTGCAGATGGTATACACGGGTTCATGAGAGGCTACATCCTCGGACAAGAACATCCAGCTGCCAAAGCCCACTATGGGGGTTTTTGGGATTGCAGACACCTAGTGAGTATGCAAAAGGCAAAGGAAGTTCTCGGAGAGAAATATTTTGAGGAACAGAGACAGTACGCCTGGTGTGGGGATGGGGGTTTCTTCATGCATGATGTTTTGGATGGGGGGAAGACGGTGCAGTAAGTTTGCGTTATTTCATCCATTGCATGAGCGTTGCACAAGGGAATGTGATTGAAATATTACTTTTTCAAATCAGCTTTGGTTTGCTTGCGGAGACTAACATTACGACGCAGATGCGTAGCATCTGTAATGACATCCCCATCCTCGACATGGGATGAAGCAAATTGGAAAAAAGATCTCGATCGCAGCGCCCTCGAAGCTACATTTAAGTCATGGACTAATTCTCCAATTTCCAAGCCCATGGTTGAGGTTCGTATTCACAAAATATATCTGACTGAAACATTGAGATGAGAAGGAAGCTGAACTGAACTAGTTACTCCTTGACAACGCCAATCTCCAAGCATTTGCAGAATGGCATCATAGCGAAAACGCACCCACTTATGTCAAAGGCGCCGTTTGTATGATGGGAGATGCGGCTCACGCCATGACACCATGGCAAGGTTCGGGTGCGGGACAGGCTATGTAAGTCAAGTTGCCTCTATTCCCTCCCCACACCCTCCCACCACTTCTTCTCATCAAAAAGTACTAACACCCCCCCTCCCTCCGATTAGCGAAGATTCCTTAATCCTCTCAACCCTCCTCTCTAGTGTAACAACACCCTCCCAACTTCCTTCTGCATTCAAAGCATATGATGCAACCTGTCGACCACGAAGTCAGCGAGTAGTCGAATCCAGCGCCGCTACGGGAAAGATTATTTGTGGAGGTGGTGAGGGTGTAGGATTGGATCCTGGGAAATTGAGGGGGGCACTGGGTTCGAGATGGGATTTCATCTATGGGATGGATATGAAAGAGTATAAGGAGGGTGCTTTGAAGGAGTTTGACAGGTTGGAGGCTGATGGCGATGGCGATGGCGCGAAGTGATTGGTTGTTTCAAGGTTTATAGCACCTTACCCCCTTCCTTGTGTAGAGCATCTTCATTATCTTGATTTGCCATTTCTTTCTGGCTTTAACAACGTTGCCAAGCAAGGTCCACATCCAAACCTTCCAATTTCACTTGTAGTCAATCACAGAACGTGACAACGGCAAAGTGGTTCGAGTATGATCATGGGATTGAATTAAGTGACGTCTTCATGGATGGCTTTGGAGCCTGCATAAAGCATCATCTATCAGAAACTCCGTTCCACGAGCCACACCATACATACATAAGCAACTCACCCAAAAGAGAAAGAAAGAAAAAAAAGCATCTCATTTTCCTATCCTATCCTATCCTATCCTATCCTATCCTATCCTATCCTATCCTATCCTATCCTATCCTATCCTATCAAACCAAATCAAATCATCTCATATCAAATCTCATCAAATCACACAAACTCATGAATCCCAACCAATCCTCCTCATGAAAAAAATACCCAAGCCCATCTCCATCCATCCATCATCCATCCCATCCAAATAATCAAACAAAATCTCAAAATCTCAAATCAAATAATCCATAACCTCTATCTAAAATCCCAAAAATATCCAAGACTTTATGATGCAAGATTCCAGTTCAGTACCATCAAGAAACGAAAAGGAAATATAGAAAATTGCAAGCTGCTGCAAGAAAAACCCTATTGAGGAGTACACAAACAGAAGAACAAGCACAAGCAAAAGCCAACCATGAAATGATATACCTACCTAGGTACCTATAGGTATCTACCCGCCATCCATGCATCCCGTCACTTAGATTGGACAGACAAGTTCTAGTCCCAGTCCCAGTCCCTGCCCCATCTATCCATCTATGGTAAAAATCTACCTACCGTAGGTAAATATCTCAAGAATCTGCTGTACCCAACTAAATTACCGAACAAATAAATACATAGGTATTCATACATACATACATACATACATACCAAGACCAGTCAATATCAATATCAATATCAATATCAATATCAAACCCCGAAATCACATCCACCCACCCATCCGCTTCATTTCATTTCATTTCACTTTTCTTCTTCAAGTATCTTGATTCATATGTGAACTAAGTCAGGTATGCAGCCAACACTCCAGCTCCCAGCTCCCAGCTCCCAGCTCCTAGACCCTAGCGCTCAGCGCTCAGCTCGAAACTCAAAAGACACTGTACAAACATTGCATATGCTCCATCTCCACCAGACCTAGTAGTCCAGTAGAGTCCAGACCCATCCCGGATCCCATCCATCCATTCATCATCATATTCATGATCCTCATCATCTCCCTGGGGTATTTTTTTCCTTTGCCTAGAAAAAGCCAGCCATGCCCATCAATGCCTGACGATGCCACCCCATCCCATGCCATACTATACCAAGAATGCCATGCCATGCCATACCAAGCTCCAGCCAAATGTCAACATACGATACGCCAAAGCCATGTTGTAAGATGTTCAAACTTTGTACTCCACCCTGCCTTAATACGAAGGAAGCAAACTACGCCAAACGATTAAACCTCCTTGTATTCATTCCATTCATTCTCATAAAATTTAACGCCCCTTTGCTATTAAGAACATTATGCAAAGAAGCTATATTCATCCGAATAATAAAAAGGGCATTTTTGCCAAACTCCACGCTACGTTGTGCTCGTGTATTCATTTAAAATCGTAATGTGACTTGGAAAGAAATCTCAATCGCTGTCCAAATCGATTATTTCCACCGGATTCCCTTTGACGCCATTTGTAGACTTCTTGATTGGCCTATCCCCATCTATCGAATCATCATCATTATCATCTCCACCGGTGGTCGACTTTCGCTTATTTGAAGGTTGCGCCTCTGGTTTTGGACGCCAGGTACCATCCGCAGTAACCAGGATTGATTTGACATCGAGGCTGTCTTGTTTCTGTAGTTCTTCTCTGACGGTGGCCAAGAATTGATCGCATAGAAGGCTGCATGGACGTGCATCCATGGAGCAAAGTGGGCACTTCCAAACATCAACCATCGAAGGCTGCTCTGGTCGTTTCGGCTTTCTATCGCGTGTCGACAAGAAGGTTGCGAGATCAAAACATTCCCGATGCAGGCAATCTTTACCACGAACAGGAATCTCAAAGATCCTCAAGGTGAAAGGATCCGTAAGATTGATGGAGAGGTCACTAGCCAATATTAACGAATCATCGTCATCCTCGGCCGGGCCTGCAAGCTTCTTCTTGATGTCTTCCACGGCTGTTGCTGCAGGAAGAATTTGTTTCTTACACATATCTATAAGTTCATTATGTTGTAAAATTTCAATCTCTTCTACGGCAATGAAGTACTCCCTCTGCTTGGTTGCTGTACTCAACTTGGGCATTGAGATTGTAATCTCGTTGTTTCCAGCACGTATATAAGGTGTGAGATCGATCGGTAGGTCTTTCCCATGGTGAATTTTGCGTCTAACCTCCAAGGTATTTTGATAGTGATCCTTGCTGTTGATATCCATAAAGATCATGTCGGGCCACACAGTGTCTGAAACTACCCAACTAGAGACCGGGAATTCGTCTACATTTGCGACTGCTGAAACGCATCTTAAGCGGAACTGCAAAGATCTAGATCTGACCTCACGGACCATCAAAGGATCTGTGCCAATAAGTCTATCGCGAGAAATATGCGCTAATGCATCAGTGGGGACTTGAAACTCGAATTTATTGAGACTGAGTTCGAATGGAATCTTCCTAGGAGTCATAGGGAAATTCTTCACATATTGATAAAATCTGCGAGATGTTTCATCACCACCAAGTTTAGGAACGTCGACAGGAACCAAGCGAGGACTGCGGACATGTGCTTGATGCAGAGCATTCAAGTCTGGAGCCGGAAGCCCTTGGGGATGCATAAAACCAAGGGGAGGAACTATAGGTCTTTTCATAGGGTCAGACATTTGATAGTGAAAGCATTGCTGCTCTTCAATAGTCATTGGTCTGGGACAGGAATGTACTTGAATCCCATGGGGGGGATTTTGCGTATGATTAATAGAACCGCTCATCATCGATGGGAGCAGATGGTCGCTTGAAACACTGTTATTTCTGCTACCGCTTCTACTGACATTTCTTGATGAAACTTGCTGCTGTTGTTGCTGACCGTTGACAGTATTACTATCTCTTCTCAAACGAGCATGACGCTGCATTGCTAAAGCTTGCTGTTGTTGAGACATCTGATGCTGATTATTGTGTTGTAGCCCAGACGGCGTGGAATTCTGCAACCACTGCTGCTGCTGCATTATTTGGATTTGTTGATTCTGCTGAAGCCCCATTTGTAGAGTATTGTTTGTGCCGTACTGTCCATGTTGACCAAACTGCTGTTGCAGGAATTGTTGTGGATAATACGTTTGTTGTCTAGGATCGATTCTTAGATCATAGTTGTATTGTCCTTGAGGAAGTCCCTGATTTTGTGACATAGTTGGCGATTGAGTGCCATTGTTCCGCATGACAGGCGACGGAAATTGAGTACTATTATTACCTTGCAAGACTGGTGACGAATATTGGAACCCTTGTTGCATTGGCGACCCCATAGATAGACCTTGCATTGGAATTGGGCTAGGCGTATCTCCAGCCGTGCGTGGTGTGATATTTGGATGACTGACAGCGCTTATCATAGTTGAAGGTAATGAAGATCCCGAAAATGATGTTCGTATTTGGCCCAAGTTTTGAGAGATTTGACGATTTGGGGCATTATTTTGTTGAGGAATGGCAGTTTGATTGGGATTCGAAACCGAACGATTGGTATATGGATACGACCCATTTGCAGTCACTGGGATTTGACCTGTTCCAGGAGTGTTTGAGGGAGGAGCCGGTGCTGTTGTTAAGGGTTGTGGTGCGATATTCACGTGTTTCTTCTGACGTGATTTGAGTGAAATCATCATGTATTGCTCTACCAGGATTTTCCTTCTTTCTTGAATCTCTCTCTCCGAGGGTGGACAGGGAGAATGATATCGAGCAGCAAGTTCTCTGTGTCCGATTCTATCTTTTTCAAATACCCTTTCCATTTGGTTGCCAAACTCGTCATCCACAATATTAAGGTTCCGCCTTGTTGCAGTGAATACAATGTTTTGCAAAGTATGGGATAACAACCCTAATCGATCAACTAGCTCATCAACCAGGGGAGGATAACCTCTACTGGCACACAGCCTCGTTAGAACCGGCCAATCAGAAGCCAAATTTGAGAGAAAAATTCCGACTTCTTGAATGACGCGCCGATAAGGCTCAGAAGTTCTTATCAGATCGACCAATGGACTTGGGAAACTGGCAAACCATCTGAGATGAGTTGGTGCCATGCCCTCATTATCTCGTATCAGCTGACCCAAAATCCGAAATGCATGAGCCAAGGTCACTGAGTCTGGAAGCCCAGGTATTCCTGTAATATCTTTACGAGATATATCCCATACACAAAACAGTTGATGTATTGCGACATAATGAGCATCCTCAGTATTGCAGGCAGTTTCCATCAAACTGAACCTTGGCTTTTCAAGAGCGGAATTCAAGTTTGCCATACCCCCACAATGTTCGACATAACGCTTTATCACCGGAATGCGGGGTTTCAAGGAAGGCATAGTAGGTGGTATTGCCGGTCGTGGAGGAGGTTGGGTGTGAGAAAGTGATGCCTGGCCCACATTGCCCTGCATTGTAGGAGATCTCGCTGAATTTCCCGTAGCAACAGGCGGTACTGGGTTGCCTATATTTTGATCTGAAGAGTGTCTAGTGTGTTTATCATGGATCGGTTTTTGGGTTGATGTGATGCTCGCTGGGGTCTGCAGTTGAGGGGGGGTTCTTTCTTCCGTCAGAGGAGACCTTGCAGATATTGCCACTGTGCGAGGTTCGTCGATTTCACCTCTCGATTCATCGGGGGGAACTTGAGGCTGAGCTGGATCGATATTCGAAGGTGTAATATATGCTTCTTGAACAGCCTGACTTGTTGCAGGTGTAGCATTCCCTCTTGGAGAACCATGCGTGCCGGAGACAGCAGCTGTTTGTGTATTATGAAGAGACACAGAAGTTTGCGCCAATAAGGGACTTGATGATTCGGTACTTGTTACTGGCGAAAGTAAATTTGCGGTCGACCCTCTGAAAATCACTGCAGTTAGCCTCGAATAACCCAATGAGTGGTTGTTTTCAATGTATGCCTGATATCAACAGGCATATAAAAGTCGCAAACAATTGTAAATAGGACCAGGTTCTAGACCATGGCTTGATTTTTTTAATCTGGAATCCACAGGACATCCGTCTATGAGACTATGTCTGTCTATGAACAATCACTCGAATATCGACTCCATGTTCATTATAAGTGGTTCTGAATCAGTAATTAGAATACAGCGTACCTTTCAGTATTAGAATTGCCCTGATCGGATGGTTTGGTAATGCTAGGACGTCGTGGAGTCGGTCGCACTGGAGCCCCTCCTGCACGCATCCAAGATTTTTGTCGAGACCCGCCGAGAAAGGCGTTTAATGTGGCATTAGAGGAGACAACATCTTGCTCAGTCATGGCAGAATGGCCATCTTTATCGGGCGGTCGGCGCATGTCTCAGGTTCGCTGTTGTCGAGAATTCATTGATTCTGTTTTGGCAACAATTCAAGTTAGACTTGAAAAACATCAGAATCCTTTGATGTATGGAGTAGTATCAAATGCTTTCTTCTCGTCCCTCGCCTTCGCCCTCACCCTCGTTCCAGTTTTGAAGGGGTTCGTGTTGTGGAAAAGGAATCGAGCCCTTGTCTCATACTATAAGGTCTTTCGAACAAGGGCTGCGTAACGGATGTTTGATATTCTCTTTACTTTGGTATAGGAATGCAGAGATTAAATTCTGATGGGATGGATATCATGATAATTAGATATAGATTGGGGAGGTTGCTTGTCAACTTTGTTTCTGCGCAGAAGACAATTACGATTAAGATGGATGTTCATGAGGTTTTGGTGAGGTTCGACGTCGGTCGGTATCCGTATCTGTATCCATATCGATAGGAGAAGTACCGATAACCACCTGGGCACCTCAGCCTCAAAGATGGATGGGGATGAATCAAGATGGATGGAAATGGAAATAATTGATGACTAACCAAAGAAGTGTGTCTCATTTTCTACGGAGTACGGTAGGTACCTTAAGTTAGGTGTGTAAGGTAAGGAAGATTACCTAGATAGTTTGTATCAAAATGTAGATATTATTATTATTATTGTTATTATTATTATTATAGATATCAATATTATGATAATATGAATATGATATCTATAATAATACCAATAACAATATCTGTTGAAAAAAAAATTAATTAAGTCTGAAGAATATTTTCCTAGGTACCTAGCTAGGTATCCATATATACCTACCACGGAATATAGACAGTAGGTCCATAATGGATCGAATGCTGTAGAAGGATCTTACAGTAAGGTACCTAGGTAGTAGGTACCGATGTTGCTACAGTGCCCGACTTGAGAAGAGCCAAACCTAAGAATCGATGACCAATATGCCATAATTCAGAAAAGCATCATCAGATACCTTGGTAGGTACGTGAAGCTGGAGGTGACACCTTCAAGGTGTACAGGAATACTTTACAAGGTGCGAAGACATCAATCTAACTTTGCTTTTAACCTGCGTTACGTAAGTCGGTTGCAAGTAGGTAATAGGTTATAGGTCATAGGTCATAGGTCCTTGGTATATCTAATGGAGGATAGCATTGCTATACCGACCGGTATGTAGGTAGTAGGTATCATTCTAGACTGTGGAACTGCGCGACTCCATAGTTCCATCACATCACATCACAGGCTCACAACACCCCTCACAGGCTCCCAGGGATTGAAAAGAATGGGGATGGGGATGGGGATTCAAATTAATCGAAGAAGTCATGGATTTGGTTGGTTATTCACGGGCGGCAAGCTCTGATCCATAAGGTTATCATCGGTCGTGCAGGTTGCTGCTAAAATATGAAGCTGATGAAGGTATATTATATTATTGATGTCAACAATACCCAGGTGGTACCTTACAGATGATCGTATCCGCCAATGAGTTTTCATCAGGAGGACAAGGAAGGTCTGGTATAAATTATCATACGGGATGGTATATTACCTACCTACCTAGGTATTACCTACTACCTATAGTATATGGATAGTATCAAGGGTTGAAAGAGAGGAGGTATTTTGGTCTCCAGGTGTGATTTATTTCATCTAATTGAATGCCATCATTTAGCCCCAAAGTACTAACTATGTCCATACCTACCTACCTAGGTACCTACCTATCTCATTCCGAAAGCAGCTGGAGACTACCGAGTAAGATCACCATACATACCTACTACGACAACTCCAAAAAAACCCAACCTCCCCCCAATATTTTTACTTTTATACTCACAGACTCGCAAACTCACAAACTCTACTCCACCTGCTGAACTAAACCACAGTCTACAAGGTAGGGACCCAGTAAAGGTGTAGGTATATACTAATAATACTATATTATTACCTACTACGTATCATCGCGACACGCCCGGTAACTACTCAATTTTCACTACCATTATTATTACGCTTCACACTTCATCACACTTCACCCTTCACACTTCACACACTTCACCCGATAACATCCTTCACTCTCATCCAACATCCAACTATCCACCAACCCACTTCAATTTGCTACCTACTTTATGTTGCACGACCACCCACCACTCAATTATCTTCCCCTGATCTAAAACACTTCCAATCCACTTTACCAGGAGTGCATCCTCTTTCCATTCATAACTATACACATTTTGGTGTACCTCAGATAGACCCAACCTCCCACTCCCGTCATTATACTACCCCATGTCCCGACAACAAGTTCACTTTGGTTGTTGTTGATGCAACCCGAAAACACCTTTGCAACCAAGATTCGAGTCAACAGTCCTTCAATTCTCCTTCAATTTTCGAAGATACCATCCTGCTACAATAAACTGCTTTCCAATACCCATACCTTAAATCAAAGATTCAAAGTACCAACAAGCTCCGATGGTTGGTTTGTAAATAGTGAATAGCCCCATAGGAGGACAAGAAAGATTTGGAGAGCCGGACAACATTGAACAAGATGGAACCCGCAATGTCAATCGAGTCGTCGCATCTTCGACCAGAGCCTGGATCAATTTTGATTGTAATTCGTAAGTTAAATTCACCTTGGAAATTGGGAATTGAGGAATATGGATATAAAATAGATTCAATAGATGGTCCTGTAAGGGAGTTCTGCAACTGATAATTAAGCTAGATGATTTCTCTGCTCGCAGTTCCGATGAGCTCAGCTTATCGAAAGGAGACCGGGTCGAATTAATAGAGAGAGATGACGAATTCGAAGATGGATGGTACCTCGGGAAGAGCTTGGTAAACGGATCAAGTGGTTTATTTCCCCACGGTAAGCTTCCTAGGCGGAAATGGTGTCGCATTAAGTATCGAGACTGATATATCATAAAAGTCTATACCCGAGTAGCTCCTCATGGATCCTCTTCCCATCCAAATCTTTCGACAATTTCTATGTCTCAACCAGGAGCTCTGCAAAGTCCGCTGCCTCAACAATCTTCCCAATCGATTGCCTCAACCCCCTCCGGTGAATCTACACCTCTGCTAGGAACTCCAGAGGTTATTCCAGATATCCTGTCGCCCGATATGTCTTCCTCATCTTTTACTTCGATCGAACCTTCAACGAATGCTGCCGCAAAAATAATTTCACCACTAAGTGCAGTGAGTTCGAGTTCAGCAGCGAGATCCCATACCCACGGCCAGGATAGTCCGGTCATGAACGAGACATTGAGTGTGATTGATGAACATATAACCGATATGAACCACATCGTTGGTTCTGTACCAAAAACCATCAACGACTCCGGAAGCGAATATAGTAGCCACTACCCTGATGCAAGATCATCATATATAAATGGAGAGGAAACAGACGAAGAAGAGGAAGAAGCACATACATTCGAGGAGGTTTCAATATGGACACCCGAGCAAGTGGCAGAATACTTATTTACGGTGGGGGTTGAGAAGAAGCACTGTGAAGTATTCCGAGATCAAGAAATCAGTGGGGATGTCCTCATAGAAATGGATCAAACATCGGTTTTCTTGAAAGAATTTGAATTAGGTTCTGTTGGACGAAGATTGAAAACCTGGCAAAAGATAAAAGCGCTTCAAGACGAATTAAATGGTGAAACTCCGACAAGAAGGAACACTGGTACATATGTTGGTAGTGAAATTGGCTCCGAGGATGGTGGTCGTCGTAGCCGTAGTGGTACTTCATCAACAATGCTACCAAGGAAGTTCAGTTTGAGCAACCAACCTGGATCACCATCAAACAACATTCGACAAAATCATCATCGTGCCCGCAGAAACGACTCTATCTCAAATTCATTTTCAATATCTCCCAAAACTCCACAAGGCAGTCCAAGAGCCCCAGGTGAAAAGAGACCTTCTGCAGCATCAATTAGGGATTTACACCATTCTAGGCAAAGTTCTGTTGGTGAATTTAGTACCACTAATTCACTTATGAGTGCCATTGCAGCAGACAAATCCCAAGGTACATTTACACACAGGAAGCAAGCGTCATTTAACAAAGATTGGTCCCTCGGTGACGCAACATCCGCTATATCTCAACGACCCTTATCTTCGAGTCGTCCCTTGTCCTCCTCTGGTTTCGCAGAAATTACCACCAAGGGATCTGCAGACCAGCAACCTGAAATTACAGTGCCGCCAACTCATTCAGATTCAGACCGGGGATATTTCTCTGGTGGTGAATTTGAGGGTCGGCAAAGAAACGTGCTACGTAAAAGAGGTAGCACAGCTGGACACTCTAGAAATTCAAGTTACACTGATGAGCAAAGATTGAGGACTGCAACAACAAATTCAAGACATTCCAGATATGGTAGTGTTGATTCAATGAGAGAAACAACATCACCTACGGCAGCACAAAAATATTACGGCTTATCTTTATCTGTGAATGGCCGTCTAAGAACTCCTTCAGAAAGTTCTATCAATACACCTCCTCGACCAGTACCACCCCCGAAGGACGATTTTCCCCTCGTCACCAGACTTCAACCAGAAAAATCCTTGGATAGCATAATGTCGCCAAAATCTCCAAAATCTCCAAAATCTTCCAGTCTTCGACAAAGTCATCCTAGCGATGGTTTATTACCTGCCAAGCCAGCTGGATATTCTAGCCATTTTAGTATGCGCGCGATCTCTGACGCTGTCACCGGTCGTGAGAAATCTCGTATTACATCACCAACGGAAACTGTATCATCATCAACAAAAGAATCTCCACTTCAATCACCCTCGAGGACCGGTACCAGTTCAAGCACACCTTCAGGTGGCCCGAGCTTTGAATTAGATCCACCAGAAGAGAAGGCGGCTATGATTACTCCAAAGGCAGCGAGGAAAAAGTCCAAGAAGGAGACCAGTGCTTATACTCGGGGGTTGGAAAAGAAAACACCTCAGGAACAAATGGTTGGTGCAGATTATAGCGGATGGATGAAGAAGAAAAGTTCAAACCTTATGACAACATGGAAGCCTCGACTTTTTGTCTTGAAGGGACGACGGCTGTCTTATTACTATTCCGAGACTGACGATCAGGAGAAGGGCCTGATTGATATTTCATTCCATCGAGTATTACCAGCCGACAATGACCGCCTTACTGGTCTTCATGCCACTTTGACAGGTGCAACGAACAGCCCTACAAGCCCGATCAATGCGCAAGGAACCATTGCATCAGCGGCGGCAGACGCCGAACCAGAATCCTCATTAAGCAAAAGTGGTGGTGATACTATGTTTATATTCAAACTCGTACCCCCACGATCTGGTCTTTCCAAAGCCGTCAATTTCACCAAACCCACTGTCCATTACTTCGCAGTTCCAAATATTAAACAAGGCAGATTATGGATGGCTGCATTGATGAAAGCTACCATCGACCGAGACGATTCCAAACCTATAACCACAACATACCAGCAAAAGACCATCTCCCTTACCAAAGCCAGACAAATGCGACATCGTCCTCCAGCACTTATGAATCTTGATGAGAAAGTCGAAGAAGCAGCTTTGCAAACTCCGTCAAGTGATAAACATGGGCTTAATATCCAAGGTATCATCTTTGATCGCAGCCCTCATGAGGGCGACAGTGGTGTCTCCGGTGTATCGAAACGAGAGAGTGCGAATACAGGGACAAGTCGGGTACCAGAAAGTGCGCGCTTAAGTAATACTTATTCGCCAGATGTTGATGTTCTGGAACCCCTAACTGCTTGAGCTGGTAATTTGGAGGCTGGACGAGCAATGATGATGGCGATACATGCAAGCAAGCAATGGATACGACTGACGGACTGACGGATGAGCACGAATACGCACATCAAATACCTTTTCTTTCTAACTACTTCACTCTTTTCTTTATCTAATTCTTTTCGTTCAACCTTTCGATCCCGATACGATACCGATACCTATCTACCGGAGTTTTGAAAGAAGCGTACGAGGACACAAACGTTTAAATAGTATATCATGTTCTAATTCTGGTGTGGTGTGCATATGGCGGGGATGGGCTGTGGGGTAAAGGTTACTTTGGCAGGCAAAATGGAAGGGATATTTGGTTGGTTTGGGGATGAATCGCAAGGATGGAATGGATGGGTTGGGTGAATGGGTGGAGGAGGAAATGAAGCAACGCCGGCCCCATGTCGTCGGCTTTCTTTTCCTTCTTCTTTATAAGGACACATCGGTGTCACACAAACCCTCTTTGTAGTATAGAAACTTTATGGGGAGGGAAAGGGGGAGGGGGGCCAGATATGGGCAAGTGGAATGAGAAATGAAATGAGTGTTTGAGCGAATGAAATGAAGTTTATCTGTGCGGGTGGTGGTTGGTTGAATGAATGAATTTGTATGATAGGATGGATGATTTTTTCACTTGCCATTTTGGAAAGGACACGTTACAGAAATCAATCAACTTCTGCCCAGGTGAGACTGGATGGGTGGGACATACATGTTTCTCATCTTCGAGGTCCTAGATCGTTTCTTTTCTCTTTCGTACTCTTTTTATGTGAACCTGGTGATGGATATTCGTGCTTTGATTGTATCTAGGTAGGTAGGTAGGTAGGTACGTAGGTAGTTACGGCGATCCTGGGGTGGAGATCCTGAGGTGGGCATATTGGATGGGCGAAAGAGTGGATGGGCGGGTATTTGAAGGGATGGATATGAAGGGGCGGATATGAGTAGATAGGTAGGTATGTGCATGTGTATGAGTATGAATATGAGATTGAGTATGAGATTGACAATCATTGTGATGTATATAGTGAAATGAAATAAACTGGAATGAATTGAAATGAAATGAACTGAAATAAACTTAAATGAAGGTTTATAATTTGATATTAGAGTAAGTAGGTAGGTAGGTAGGTGGTAATAAGAGTTGTCAGTATAGGTAGGTAATGGAAGTAGGTGGGTAAGTAAGTCCTACCTAGGTTGGGGGTGATGATCAATTGGGGATTATAATTATGATTATGATTATGATTATGATTATGATTATGATTATGATTATGATTATGATTATAATCGGATTTCTAAGCAGAAATTTTCAGCAGACGCCCGGTTTGAAGTGCGATTTATGAACTCCGACGCCGGATGAGGACCAGTGCTATAGAAAGGAATGGTGAACGGTATTTGAGATGAGGATTTTTAGATAGATACCTGGTAGGCAGGTGTAGACAGGAAGAGTGCACACACTCTCTTTCTCCTCTATTCTCCTATTGCGCTCGTAATAGTTGGGGAAAATGTCGGTTTCCCCAGGGCTGTCTTTAATGGAAGGAGAAGGAAAAGGAGGGGAGAGGAACCCCGGAAGTAAAATGAATAATATTGGGACAGTTATTGTACCTTTGTAGTGCTTGGGGATATGGATACGCTTTATACCTTACAGGAAGTGATATCTTTTCCTTGAGATGCGTGGGGTTATGAATTTAATACCTACCTTGCCGGAGTATATGAATGAACCTGGGCTCATGAGCTGAAATTTGGATGTAACGACCTTGAGAGTAACGAATACCTATCTACCTACCTTAGATAGGTATCCCCCAGTTAGAAAACCAATGACCTAACTATTTTATAAACTTAGAGTAGATATATGTAAAAATGCTAGATATGAATCCGAGTTCAACAATTCGATGTAGTATCTTTGAGGAACGAATGGGGAGAATCAAACCTTTTCAAGATAATTATGAAGGTTCTTCCTTAGTTTCTCATCAAGAAACAAATAGACCTCTTAAGTTGAGGCGACTCCAATAGAATAATTCATTAGAACAGGTAAAATTATCATTCGAATTCTATTAGATTCTATAGGTAGAGCATATATACCTCAACTTCACTGTCCCATTTCATCAAACTCAAATTCGAATACCAATGGAATTTGTACCATTACCTATGCACTACTTTGAATCGTCAATTCTACTCCCTTTTACGAATTATGCTATTTGAGGTCGAAATGGAAAGTTTCTATGCTAGTTGGGGTATCAAAGTTGAAAAACATGCTATTTCAGGTATTTGCCGATTAAAGTATAAGAGCCAGAAGGGGAGAGGGACGATTTAACACCAAACAAAATGTTTACCGAGGAAGAAAAAGAGCCCAAGACGGAGAAAAGGAGTCATGAGTCATGTGAGGAGGAACTAATGGAACCAAGAGAAAGCAAGGCGGAGGGAGTGCCATTAGGAAAACTACCATCATCATAAGAGGTTGAAGGCAATTTGCCCAATTGAACATTACAAACCGTAATGATTGAAGAAGAGAAATCTCCAATTATTTGCACATAGAGGTGGGCGATACATGAATACCTGGTTTCTCCAGCCAGAAGGCCAGATAATGAGGTGGTTTAGTGTGCTTAGCTCAGCAGGGTAGTGTTAAGCGATGATTAGATATGCAATAACCGCAAGAGATGACTAGCTTCCAAGGCTTAAAGGGAGATGGTTGAGCTTAAGAACTCCGAATAGCCTCGCTACTAGACACTTTCTCAAGGTAGATCCCTTTAAATGCATCTATTACCAAGTAATTTTAAACCAAGCCTTTATCATTATTCGATGATCATACCGTTATTTTGGTGGAGATGGGTGTCGGTATATCAGGAATCCAGTTTCCAAATACTTGGAAACATGAGCACTGACACCATTTTCGAAGGCCCGTGTGGAGCTACCGAAAGCTACTTTGTCTGCTAGAACTACTCCGATTTGCTGGATGAAAGCCTAAGCATGGTTCCTCGAAATAGTCCTCAACCCGAACCGAAAGAGAGGAGTTGCCGGAAGTGAAGAACAATCAATCAATCGTGAATAAATTTTGGGGCGTGGCTTTTCTCTTTTGTTTACCACACTTTGCCAGTGTCAAAAGATCTGGATTTCGCTGTGGAAGTTGCCCTTAGCTCCAAAATATGCCACCGCATAACCCAAAGATTGTGAACACTTCACAATATTCACAGCCGAGGATACTATATTTCTTACTGCACATATATACCTCTCATATGGCTGATCTGAGGCTCAACTGATCCCTTAGTGGGCGACGCTAAAGAGTCCGGTAGATTTACCAACCTGCCTAAAAGTAAATGTAGTTCGGAGACCAAAGAGTATATAGCCTATGATCATGACCACGGATGATGACGATCAAATTTCTTAGCGAACAAACGTTTATAATTAAACCATCTCCCCACCGTTCCTTCTCCAACAACACATTTTTGTATACGAAGCCCAGAACACTTGCTATTAAGTCTTTATACATACGCAAACAACAAGGACAAAACACATACGCAGTTGCCTATATTATTGGAACCTAATAAACCATCCGCCAAAAATATTCGCCAACAACGACTTCGACTTCGGATAGTAAGATCAATCGAAAAAACACATTATCCCAAATATATCAATACCATTCTCGAGGTGAAAGTGTCAAATATCAACTAGCAATATCACATACTTAATCAACCAAAAGCAACTCGCAATACCACATACTTAATCAACCAAAAGCAACTTGCAATACCACATACTCGATCAGTCAAGCAGCCCCACGCACAATATCGCAAACTCAATCAACCCAAACGCGTCACTTTTCTGACAATTTTTACATAGCAAATTTAACTCAAAGTCAAAATGAAGGTTCTTGGACTCCGAATTGGGGAACCAACCCCCGAATATTGGGAGGTTGTTGTGCCTCTGGCTCACGCAAATCGACACCGTGATGTCCCTAAGAAGGATAATCGACCAATTGAGGATCCTCAAAAAGGTCGAGAAAGTGATGAAAGTTTGCCATCATCAGGTATACGCAGTCAGAGAAGTACTGACAGCTCAAGCCCAACGATCCCATGGACAATCGAAAATCTGAGAAATGCGGTCGAGGCAATGGGGTCGGGATCGGCTTCAAATTTGGAAGGTATGTAATAATCGGGATATCAGTTATTGAAAAGAATATGTATGCTAATTTCTTGATAGCGAAGTTGAGAACTGTGGAACTTGCAATCAGTGATATTGGCATGGGTAGGCATCAATACCACTTGTTTGTATTGTGCGGTACCGGCTGGGCTGCTGATAAGTATATTACTCCTCTCATTTGCTGCTAGTGGTAGAATCTGACAAGAGATAGTCTCTGGCTCCAGGGTGTAGCATTGATCCTTACTCAATTATCTGCCAATTTTGAAGTCTCGGAACAATTTGTTCGGTATGCCACTCTCTCCCTAAATGTTGGATTATCACTTGGCGCCGCCGGGTGGGGTGTCGGATCGGATATTCAAGGGAGAAGACTGGGATTCAATTCGACATTGGCAATTGCTGGAATATTTGCCATGGGATTGGCAAAGGCGCCGAGTTTCATTGCTGCGTCCAGTCTTCTTGGAGCACTTGGAGTTGGAGTGGGGGGTAGCCTCCCCGTGGATGGAACCATGTTTGTACGTGAAAACTCTCACCATTGAACTAAGCTTTACCCATCGGGTCATTACTTTTGTTCAATATCCCGTAGCACCGCTTTCTAATGCCTCAATAGCTTGAATTCTTACCACATAACAATCGCAGTTACTTAACACTCTTGTCTGTATGGTGGCCAATAGGACAAATCGTGGCTTCGCTTCTTGCATGGCACTTCCTTGGTACAACTTCTACCACAGACAATAGTTGGAGAATGTTTATAACTACATTGGGAGGTATGACTTTGGCATTGGCGCTCGCTCGTTTCTTATTCGATAGCATCGAGTCGCCAAAATATCTCCTTGGCATAAATAAGCAAGCAGAAGCTGTAAGATCTGTCCGTGCACTAGCGCATAAGAACGGCACCAAAACTTGGCTCACCGAAGAGATTCTCAATGAGATAGGAGGGACACAAGAGGTAGCCGAAGAAGTGAAGTCAGGTACCATGGTGAAGATTCGTCAAGCGATTGAATCTTTTGGACCGGGAACGAAAAAAAAGGTCTCTCCATTGTTTGGAAATTTTCAGCTGGGTATAAATACTGTAAGTTATGAACCCAGTATTCTCAATCTCTAATTTTAACCTTGTCTAGGCTCTATTATGGTTCATTTGGACTTGTGTTGGAATGGGATATCCGTTGTTCAATTCCTTCTTACCACAATACCTATCGAACGGTCAGAAAACAGAAGACAGTTCCAATACTTATCGGGACTATGCAATTATCAGTGCGACTGCCTTTCCTGGTTCTTTCTTGGCTTGCTTCCTTGTTGTTAAGGCAGGTCGTAGGATACCAATGGCGATTGCAACCATGATTACCGGAATATTTTTCTTTCTTTTCACTCTCCGCAATGAGAGCAACTTTCAACTCGCCTGTGGGTGTGTAGCATCCGTCTTTCAAAATATTATGTTTGGAATTCTTTAGTAAGTCCATCAGTTTTCTTGACTTTCCCATGTGGGTTTGTTATGTTGTACTAACAACATGCAGTGCATACACCCCAGAGACATTCCCCGGATCCAGTAGAGGAACTGGTTGTGGTATTGCCCACTCCTTGAGTAGATTAGGTGGGATATGTGCTCCCTTGATAGCAGCAAATATCGGTGCATCCAATCCAAGTTTACCTATTTACGTCAGTGGAGGTTTGATCCTTGCGGCGTTTGTGGCCATGTGTTTTCTGAGAATAGAGACGAAAAATAGACAGTCGTTATAGGAGAGTTGGAACTTGGATAGCAAATACTGTAGGATGAATCCAGTACCTAAGTAGGTATACCAAGCCAGGTATACCAAGTGGACTCATCGGTTCTGAATAGATTATATGTACCAAATAGTCATAGAGAGCTTCGTTCTTGATAGCATAATCTACTGCAGAGGTTAGATATTCTTATAAAATCCATATCCTCATCTTCATCAATCTTTCTCTGACAACTTTGATAAAAAATATTGAATGAAATTATATTAATATTATATCACATCGTTTTGACAACTGTATAAACCGGTGGAGTTATTGGGTGTAAATTTTTGATATTTCGTGATGTTATTGGTGTTTCTGATTAGGTAAAGTAAACAACAGGGGTATGAGATGTGGGCTGACGGATAAGCTACAAAAATCCCCGGTGAGCGTCATTCTGCAAACGGCTCAAGCTTCATCTTGCGCACTTCACAATTCAAAGCATGAATCTTTTTCTATAAATTGCTCAGTACGAGCGTATTCGGAATTCTCGGATCGGATCATATCGCATCGTATTTAATTATACGAATCATCTGCAAACATCAAAGAAATTCGACGCGTGGGCTCGGGCTGCGGCAATGAGGCTGAGCACTTGAAACTTGTCCCGAGAAAGCTTTCTAAGATTATCCTTTTCTCTCAACTTCAATACTAATGTTTAAACTGCTATACCAATCTTTAACTTCTCCATCAAAATGTCTGTTCGGATACAGCTCGACAATCCTCATACCTTTTATACGAATCTCGATTTTATCAGCGGCCGAGTGATTCTAAATCTTACGAGCGATGAAGCGGTTAGCAAAATAGTGGTGAAGCTCGAGGGAGAAAGCAAGACCCGTCTATCGAGACCACCAGATATGTTCTACGGACAAGGTCCCAATCCTCCTGCGCTTTACACGAGGCGAGATAGACAAGAGATTTGTCAGGAAAATCATAAGATTTTATACAAAGTTGCAGAAGTGTTTCCCAACAAAACCATTACAAGTTCATATACTTTAAGGGCTGGGCAACACGAATATCCCTTCCGTATCAAATTGCCCATAAACAACGGCTGCCATGATCCGGCATCGCAACAAATGGGACCTGGTAGTGGGTTTGGAGGTCTTGGAATCCAGGGTATGCAACAACTGCAGTATACTCATGTTAAGAAGACATTACCTCCCTCACTTACCGGATTTCCGGGAGAAGCAGAGATAAGATATTATGTTAAAGTTACTGTTCAAAGGCCATCAATGTTCAAGGAGAACAGAAGATCAATAATCGGATTTAAGTTTCTACCGATCGAAGCTCCAAGGCCCCCGAAAACCACAAACGAAGCGTTTGCCAAACGGCCTTATATATTCCAAAACGGGGGGGCACTCTATGCGAAAAAGGGTCTATTTACGAAGAAATCCAAACAGCTTTCAAATACGGCCCCTCAAGGAGAAGTAGATGCTAGACTACCCAGTCCTCCGATCTTAACTTGCAATAAGCCTCTGCCAATGAGGATTCTCATTAGAAAAACCAACACAAGTCCTGAACACGTATTCCTCATGTCATTACAAGTGAACCTTCTCGGCACCACTGAAGTAAAAGCTTCGGATGTCGTTAGGTATGAAACAAGTAATTGGGTTGTGATTAGTTTGACAGGACTTTCAATCCCCATTGGATCACCGAATGACCCTATCGGTACGGAGACAGCGATAGATAGTAAATTATGGGATGCAGTCCCTTTGCCAAATACTGTTGCTCCTTCATTTGTCACTTGCAATCTTGCTCGTAGATATGAGCTTGAGGCGAGAATTGGATTGGGTTATGGTTATCCAGGAGAAATTCAGGTACGTCATACAACCATTTTGAGAACCACAAAAGCTAATACGAGCAGTCCCAAACAATTAATATCCCTCTCCGATTCAAAATCGAAATCTTCTCCGGTATAGAACCACCAGCTGCACTTCTTGATGCCATGACAGCTCAGCCCGCTATTCCAGCAAGACCTCCTGTTAACACGGCGCCTCCACCTTTTGATCCGGCGTTCCCGCCACAAGTTGGAGCGCCGGGCGCCCCTGCTTTGGATGATGCTCCGCCTTCTTATGAAGATGCTTTGGCGGAGGATATCACACAAGCGAATGGCGCTTCGAGGCCTGCTTATAGTGGTGTAACGAATGAAAATGCTCCAGGTATTGATGAGAAGGGGGGAATAAGTAATGGGCAGCAAAAGGGCGGGGCGTCACGTAATGGTTGATGTGTCTCAATGCACAAGGTCCGCATTAAGTTCTTGCAGAAGGCGAGCGGAAAGAATCAATTTAGGTGGGGGAGAAGTTGAAGGATAATGGAACCCACCCAACTTTTGAAGAAAATGTGTTCTTTTTACCATATGACGACGGACTTCAAAGTACGAAGTCGGGGCAAAGGGTCAATTTTCAAATTCTAACAGAAACAGCGAACAACGCAGTATTGTCACGTAATACCGGTATCAAATACACTATGCAGGTATGGAAGGCATGTCACATGAAAAAGCAATAGGTGGACATGCAGCCAACCCTACCACAACGAGGAAGGATACGGATACTAAAAGATTAAGAAATACCCATATGACAGAAAGAATCGCGAATGGTTTTTGCAGCTGCCGGACTGGAAACTCCAGGTTCAGGGTGGAGGAAGAGGAAAATGAAATTCAGTAGTGAGATGAGATATTAATACCTAATCAATGTTTACAAAAACTATAATATATTTCTAATGACATGCAGAGGATACCTACCTAGGTAGAGAGTTGTAATCGTCTATTATAGATTAGATGAGTTGGAAAGAGATTCAAACAATTATATTAAGCGAATATTCAAATAGGGACGAACACTCAACCCGAATTAGATATTCAACAAACCCAAATATTTGAAAGAGAATTTACCATTACCTACCTATTTATAAGTGGTATGAGATGAGATGAGGCGTCTTGATATCTTCCTGTCTGCCCGGCGTACGTGAATCCATGTTTCTTCTTCCTTACTTCCTGCTCCATTCTTATTCTATCTTTCCCTTCCTCTACTTGTGCTCATATTTCGAATCAGGTGCTAGGAATTCAAATAAGAAATAGGAAATGTTAATTGACAACCAGTCTTCATTTCCAGAACCATTCAAGGGGAATTTAGATTGTATAGATGGTATACTCATGCCGTTTTCAGAGAAGGATTTTGGGGAAGAGAGTATGATGCATGCCATGCGAAACTTGGATACATGATATCGCTGGTTGGAGAGGTGAGGCGAGGTGAAGCGAAGTGGCGCGTGTAGTTTGAGTCTGTGGGATGAGTGGTTTTGTGAATCTTATCAGCGGTTCAAAGAGAGAGGACAAGGGGCGGAGACGGGTATGGAAGGAGAAGTACGTTATCATTATCATTACTTCACCTGCACGACGCTCCCATCTCCATTCATCGGAGAACCATTGTGGTGATTAAAATATTTTTGATTGCGTATCTGAGCATTTTCGATGTGCCACCAAAATATCGGCTACGGAAAGTACCTACGATCAATTTGATGTATGGATTATGTGACATCTCCTATACAACTCCCCTAACGCCAGGTTTGCCAACCTTCACGAGAATCGCTATCGTCGCCTATAGTCATCTCTTGAGCTACGATTGCTCCTATATCTATCACGATCATCATATCTGCCTCTGTCCCTATGGTCCCTATGGTCCCTATCGTCATACTTGTCTCCCCTATTGCGACCACCATCTCGTCTGTCATCTCTAGAACCATAGTCTCTCCTATCCTCTCGCGGACTTCTGCTTCTTTCTCGCTTATCTTCATCGGGATTTCCCACCCTTTCATGTCTTTTCCTCAACTCGTCCTCATCAATCACCATACCATATTTATCTCTTCTTGGTCCTAAGCTATAGTCTGCGTTTCTATACTGTCTCTTCTTCTCCAGTCCACTGACACCACCAAACCCGCCGCCTCCTTGCCTTCGCTTGGAGTTTGTTGCTGTTCGCCAGGTATCAGACAACTTTGACACGCTCTGAGAGAAGTCCACGTGGATTCTATGGTCATCTATGAGAACACCTTGCATCTTGAAGTATGCTTGTTCACAAGATTTTTGATCCTCGTATTCGATAAATGCATACTGTAAGCTGTCTCCGGTTCGTTTATCTCGGATCACCTCACAAGAGAGAATTTTACCAAAGCGACTAAAGATAAGCTCGAGGTCCTCGTCTAAAAATAGAATGTTAGCACTTAGGTCATGGTCAATATAGGATTAAAACATTACCTGTCGTGACTGGATTAAGCTTGCACACGAAAAGAACATTCTCGGGTGGTTTGACTTCTGCAAAGGGTAAATCTCCAACCATCTCCAAGGTCAAGGCTTGCGCCCGTGCTTCCCGCTCTCTTCGCTGTTTCTCAACGGCTTCAGCATCCGTCTCTTCTTCCAAATTATCATCCTCACCAATGCGAACCGTAGCCAGCTGCGCTTTCGAGGGCACAGGGCTTTCTGGTGGCTCGACAAGACCTGCCGGATCATCGTAAGGATCATCTAAGATAACCGTGTGCTTGATTCGAATATCCACCAAAGGGCGACCTTTCTCATCGCAAAAAGAATCGTTAATCTTCTCGAGCGCATCGAACCCTTCTACCACTTTGCCAAATATAGCTGCCTTGCCATCCAAGTAGTCTAGATCATCCCCCAAAGTGATTATGAATTGACTGCCTGCGAGACGTTCGTCCGGATCTCTCGTTGATGGCACAGTGGCCATACTAACAGTTCCCCTCTCCGCATGTTTCAATTTTGGGTGAAAATCTGCCTTGAATGTTTTCTTTGCTGGTCCTTCTAATAATCCCCATATCGAGCTTCCTCCATCACTATCTTTGGAATCGGGCCCGACTGGATCGCCCGTTTGGCACGAGAAATTCTTTTGAACGCTATAAATTGGGGAAAAATTGTAGTACTTGATTTTGCACAGCTTTAGGAAGCTAAATCACCGCGATCGTCTTAGTATCTATGTGTTCAGCTACTTCATAAGCCAAGGGGAGGGGAGACATTGGGATTCAAGACTTACTTTTCGCAAAGTTTAGGTGAATAATCTACCAAGAGGTCGATGACAATGTCACCAGCAGAAGTTTCGAGAAGGACACTCATAGTTATGGAAAATAATACTGATGCTGGGTTGGTAAAGCTGTGATGCAGGTATGTAGATTGTAATGATCGTCGCACAACCGCGCAATTATCGCGGCTAAAATAAGTTAAAGAGGATCGTCACTTTTCGAAAATCATTCAATCAATATCAATCACCGGACGATAACAAAAACGCAATTGACCAATCACGGCAGTATGGCGGTCTAGCTTTCTTTCATATTTTTCACATATATATATATATAGGTACCTACCTCCTTAATAACTTATTAATGGCTTTCTGTTAACTTCATATTTTTCTTCATCTGTTCCGTTTTCTCTCTATTGCAAAGATCTCAAAAAGGGGGTTGAAGCAGCCTCAAGCTGAATTCGAAAGCTTCCCATTCATTGGATGTCTAGAACAACCAAACATACAACTACCTAGGTAGGTAGATAGGATGGATAGGTAGGTACCGGTATTAGCAAAGTATCTACCTATATACCTTAGGTAAGGTATGTATGTTATCAATTGGGACAATAATCAGGATCCAGGAAAGACCTCGATGTCTGAGTCTCTGAGTACCTAGCTGGAGGTAAGAAGGTAAGTGATAAATCCCTATCATATTAAATTAGCTCCCCATTTCATCTGATGTCTGTCTGATGAATAATAACAGAAACACTGGCCTCATCTATCACGTGCCACCTGGAATAAGTACATACCTAGTAGGTACCTTATTCATCCAATCTTTCGCGCAAGGTAGTTAGACCTACCTAGGTAGTACTAGGGAGGTCTGGTATCAATCGTTGGTCAAGACTCAAATCATATTCGAATTTCGAAAAGCTGCAGACAAGGGTAGAGGAAGCTAAAATGTCCGAGGGCCTTGGTCTCGCAGCCATTGATCAATGATAGGTCCCGAGGTCTTCTCTTTATTTAAGGATATCTATATCTCGATCTTCTACAGTTCTCCTGCAGCTCCTACCCACCCACACAGATGCTCCGTATTCTCGGTACTATAGACTTCCCCCCCCCTTAATTCGATCTGCAAACGGCCTTCGTTTTGAGCTTCCATCGATACAACACAACCACAACACCTCGAGAGAAAATTCACCGTCACTGATTATCTTTCAAGGATATTTTTCCCTCCTGCATCTCAGCGTAACGTAACGGTATGACTATTTTAACAGCAACCAGGTCAATGGACTTATTGAAGTTTTGATTGGCTCTTGCCTTTATGCACATATCCGTTGTGCAGGTGACAGAGAGTGCAGAGAGCAGCCACCCGTTTATCACACTGCTAAAAAACTACTAAAACACTGCTAAAAATTGCCCATAATGTGCATGGGATGCACATGTGTGTGGAAGAAACTCAACTTTGCGATGGGCAGCGAAATCCTGTCGGCGCTTCATTTGTTGGCCTGCGCCCCGGGGAAGTATCTATCCCGGCCGCCTCAATTTATAGACGATTTTGATGTCGCGCAATGAGAGATCTAACAGAGTGTAAGCCGAGATCTGATGCGCATGCTGAGGCGTCGATGGCCCGGCCCTTTCGAGTTGAGAGCCGGCTCGACCATAGCTATCTTATCAAAATAAATCTGGCTTCTAGAATTTGGAGATACTGAATAATGCGGTAACACTTCCAACAGCTGCTAGCTATCTAGATAGGCAGTTCCATTGTTCCCATACAATACTTCACGGATTACGATCTTCTTCAAGATCTTGCTTCAAGATGCAGGATAGAAACCGGAACTCATCGGCATCCCGGCGATTGGCTTGTATTTCCTGAGTATTTGCAGTGACTAGTACGACTCTATTTCCATTACACTGCCTCGCAATTCATCATTAGTACTCCGTACAACTAAGAGAGTTTTAGCTTCATCTTTTGCTTTAACGAGATATAGATGAAAGCCACAAAGACTTTCTTGAGCTTCTGGGCTCAAACACTAATCTGTGACTGACCCCATTTGTGGCACCAGAATCCTGCTTTTGAGGCCAATTAAACCCATACTTCGCATCGGTCACGTTGCATTGCTTAAACATTGCCTCTCGTAAAGCCTTCTAGTCTTCATCGTCTATTCACAGAGGAGAATGGCATCTTCTGCAGAAGGAAAGTTCTACAACATTGCTTGGAAGTTGGTGCCGCTTGCTTCAATTCGGCTATTTGAGAGCAAACAAACTAGAAATGGGAAATTGGTCCAAGCCTCATGCTGGGGATTGTTTGTCTGTCTCAATCCACTTTCTTTCAGGAGTGAAATCTGATTGAACGGCCATGTAAATCGGTGCCAAACCTTGGCGTGTTTAAAGTACTTTTCGGAGAGTAGCTCGTCTGGTTTAAATGCTAGCAGACAGGCTCCAAGGTTTTGGCATGGACTTGATTGAACCTTCCCCTGCATCAGACTATGTGTTATGCACCCCAGCATTGCAAATTTACCTGGAACGAATTGGGGAGTAAGGCTGCGTGCGGTCCTTGAATCACGCTCGTAACAGGTATGACCAGTGCTGGTAGGTCATACTTCATCTGTAAGTTCATAATTTGCAGTTGCACAATAACTTTTTCAATGTTTCCTCGATTGTTTGTTGACTTTCTTTGCAATGCCACCAAGCGTAGTAGTCGTTATCTGTCATTCATGATGATATGTAGCTCTATCCAGAAAGAGCAGAGTTGCTTATTATCCTTAGCCTAGTGCATGTCAAAAGTACATATGGATGGGGGCGACGGATAACTACATATTTTTATATTACCCAAATAGGAGGTGAGTGAGCTTACTGTGAGGCCCTTAAATTCTTTGTTCTACTATAAAATTGTTTCAGCTATCGAGACAGTCTCATCATAAATTGAGAATATACATTCACCAGGATAAGCTCTAAGGATAGCCCAAGCTAACCAGGAAGCTGGAATTCTTACCCAGCATTGATGTTGTTTGTAACTGCCGGAGGTCATGTCGATCTTCCAAATTGCAGCGCATGCATGATTCCTTATGGACTGGGTACAAAATTATCTTGATCACATATCAACTTGAGTGGCATTATCAATATGCAGGAAAATCTTTATTAGAGGGGGCAAACATCGAAAAATATGTCATACGCATTATAATATGCTTGCTTTCGCCTGACAGCCCCAGGTTTTGATAAACCCCAGGTCCTTGATTTATCTCGGATCCTATTGAAGCTTGACACATTTGTTTTGTACACTAGTTTATCCAACCACTTTCAATTCCTCAGCGAGAATATACGAAAGATCTTTTGAAGGTAAGCTAGGCAATGCGCCGATGAATGTCTAAAGACATCCGATCCAATACTTATGATATTCAGATGGTAACTCGGGGATATTACTCTGAGGAGGAACCTACCTTCCGCAGGTATGGTCCGCGCGGTCAAAGTTATCCACTGGCTCAAGAGCGCTCTGAGCACCAGCACGCATCTAGGGGCTACAGTGATGGACGAAACGGTGATCATGGGCAAGAAAACATCGAATCGGGCCATCATCAAATGAGACGCAGAATTCAAGTGGCGGTATTCCACCTATTTCTTTGTTTACTGCACTGCGAGTATTCCGCAGCTCTCGCCACGTTTTACTGATCAGTTTTTCTTGTAGTGTCAAAGATGCCGAAAGCGCAAGATTCGGTGCAGCGGCGAAGACAATGGCAGGCCCTGTTACCATTGCAAAAACTCCAGCTCAGAACCATGTATATTCTTGAGGGTACTCGCAACCGCGCCCTTATTCATAACAATAAATTCTGACTAGAGCAACGTAGGTGACCGCCATGCAAATAGAGCACGCAAAAGATATCCCACCGGATTGCTTCGATGATAATTCGCGATACCGGGTCCCTCCCCATTATAACAACAATTGCTATCAGTCTTCAACCCTCAACTTGGGTCAAGATGGTATGCAGGTGTATCGGCCAGCTAATTACTCAAACTATGGCGGTTATCAAGGTACTAAATACCTCGGTCTTACTTCCTACGGCGACCTTTCCGAAGAGCCCACAGAGTTTAGTATGTCAAATTCAACCGCATACCAGGCTGCCACCCCCGATCCTGTTTCTATCTCAAGCTATCCAACCCAGAATAATGGGCGCTCACGGGTCAACCCTCCTGCTCCTATGTATATGGATTCAGAAGCAGCTCCAAATTATAATCAGAATGCGTACCAAAGCTATAGTGCGCGCTCAATGGTCGATTCGGAATCGAAGAACTTCTGCGTGTCAGACACTGCGTATCTTTCTCTATATGGCACTGCCGCTACAGGTACTGTCCCACAAAATGCTCTTAACGTCACCAATGGCGCTGAGAGAGTTCTGCCATACCCGAGTGTGAATAGACAGTATAGATCCACGAACGATGGTACTTCGAGTTCCCCGAGCTCACTACAACCGTACGGATTCATGGGCTCAAACATGGGTAGCTCTGGAAAAATGAATGGAACTTCGATCCAAATGCCTCTTGGGAACTCATATATCAATGTTCCCACCAGTAGTAGTCAAGAAATTACAACCGAGGCTGCAGAATTGGCATATAATTCATCCCAACAACTTTCAATCGCACAGCAAGATACAGAAATGTACGACGCAGCAACTACAAACAGTAGTCTCTACTACTCCCAGACCAATGATTCCACTGCGGACATCAGCCACTACGGAACAAGTAGTGGCAGCGACACCAACAAAAATCGTCAAAGTAGTCAGACCAACACCACTGAGAATGTATGGGTGGCTAATAATCGAAAGTCTAGCAGCAGCGGCAGCAGCGGGGGTAGTCTATTAGCAAATGGACAACCATACGTTCCACATACGCAAAGTCATTACCCGGCCCCGAATATACCGGGTCAGATGCAGAATCATGGGCTCCTGCAACAACTCCCACAGATTTCACAAGTTCAACACGATGGTCTGCCGCACTCAAGAGAGTATGTCTCGACTCTTTCATCGCGATAGACACTTCTAAACCTAGGCGGATAATCGGAGACCCAAAAAATATAGTGCATCAGGGTGATGTAATAGAATTCTTGTTCAACTCTTGGATCTATAAATCGCATTATTAAACGACTCAAATACCGCTCGCAGTGGCACCAGCCGACATTCTACAATTTCTTTACTTTTGTTTTTCATGTTTGTTAAATTGTATGCAAGTACTTGTTCATTGTGTCATCTTACACATCCCTCGACAAGCGTGGGGAAAGCGTACTCTCTCCCTATCCAATAAGGATATACTTTCGATCATAGGGATATCGCAGTCTGTTATTTTATTTTCGTATTTTTTTGTTCAATATGTTTTTGGCGAAACGGGGGAAAGACAAAATATACTTTAAAAAAAGGGGCATAAGGGGTTGGAAGAGGTGGGGGTGGATAGGAGATGGCGTTTTCATTATTATTTTGCTTCACTTCATCTCAATCCTTATCTACTGTTCATTGTGTTCTAACTGCTCATATATCCCCAGCCACTCATGGGCTGTGGGTGCGCTTTTGTTCATTCTTTTTTTTGCTTGTCTTTGAAGTCAGTCTCGGACGTCCAGTTATCAATTCAGATCTTTGAATTATATCAAGCCTATCCAGGCGGTTCTCCGAGACACAGTTCGCAACATAATCAGAGAGGATACTCTTGATCTGGGAAGAAGAGATAGAATCAAATCTTTTCAAGGCTTGTAATGTACGGACTTGAGGAGCCGACGAAGAACCAACCGGGATACTCGGGAAGGAATTAGGAGGAAATAGATGGAAATTTGGTGTGCTATCGCTGGTACTGGTGGGGGTTGGGTTTGTGCTAAAAAGAGCTGGAAAAGGAATCAACAATCTTTTAGGGTTGCGGGGCAGGTGTGGTGTGTGTTTCTTGGTGGGGGAGTATTTACTTTGAAGATGGATGGGATGGATGGCATTGGGGGAAAGGTTAAAAAAAAGGTTCTGTGTTAACGGGGTCTATTCTGTCATTATTTGGATTTTTTTGGATTTTCTATCTTTAATTCAGGGCGAGTGGGCAATACAAAGTTCAACGGCGAGCAAAAATGGTGAAGTGGTTTCTCAATATTTCTTTGTTCTTTTTTCTGTTATTATGGGCATGGAAAGGGCAGCCCAAGGAAGTTTCGCATATGGTCAGCTGCTCGAAATCGAATTTACAGTTACAAGATTTGGGAAGAGGGCAAAATATACGGCGAAAGAGGCATGAAAGATGAGAGTGAGATATGGAAATCAGGTTTAGCTTGAGCTCACTTGTAAATGCTGTCTGATATTTTGAAGTTTTGGATGTCATTGTGGTGCGATGTGGTTGACGATGGTGACAAGAGTGTTTGTCCTACGATACTGGTATCAATACTGTCGATCTTTAGGTATTACTTAATTGCTAATGCACAATGGATGCGTTTCGCTGGGTGTTGGATACATCATACAGTATTGGGTACTATCGGGTACTCACAGCAACTTACTGATAGTAGTCAGATTTAATTATAATCATAATCATTCTATAATCATATCACCCAAATTGAACAATGTGAATTTTTCTGACTGTATCTTTTGTATCGTATCGATCTAAAATGGTTTCTTCCCTGCTTGATGCAACATGCCGCCGGCGAAGCCAAAGGAGTACAGAATCGAGGAGATCTTGCCCTTGTCAGCATACCAGAATTTTCATTTCGATGGTAGAATAATGAAAGCCGGGTGTTACTCTCACCACCCCAGACCAATCACAAATATCCCTCAACCCCTTGCACGGCATTTGCAACCTCTATGCGGCCATAGAATTTTAAACGACCTCGTGCCACAGAAGGCGCACCCAAGAAGAGAAGAACTGCGTTGTACAGAGTCACACAACATAAAATAGACCCCACACACCATGAAGGTTTGGGGTACGGTGAAGAATAAACCGTTGTGTCTGGCTCCTTTGCATTGCTCTTTTTCTGGGGGAAATGTCAGGGTTTTGGTAGGGAAAGTTGAACGTTGAAGACCGGATGAGCACTGCATTGGATTGTACAATCGATGTCTCATTTTGGGGTTTCTCAGTACTAGTGAAGCACAGCAGATACTTAGGATGAACCTCATGTCATTGTACAGTACAAGGTACCAATTAGTTTGGCTTTTGCGGGGCTTCCAGATTTTCAAGCTCAATTACAATCACTGCCAGAATGAATTGTAATCAACATGTGTTGAAGGGTAATGGGAGGTGTTGCCCCATTCAATATTTGCATATACTTGGTTATTCACATGAATATGATATGTGATATCTTCAACTTCAACAATCTCAATCTCTATTATATGCTTCAAAATGCTATTCTACTTCTGTCACTTGTCTAGGCCTCGTGGTAATGGGACCGAGCTTCCGAATTCTCCTCACTGAGTAGCAGCAGTCCGGGAAGCCCACGAGCCGAGCCTAAAATCCATGAGATAGGACTTTTTGTCGTTTTGGATCCAGAACATTCCATTTGTGCTCATTGTGCTCATTTGTGTGGATAGTTCATCCTTTCTTGGTCATATAAATCAATTGCGTTCCCCCAATATGTGAGATATGCCACTCTCTCATTTATGGCAAGTAAGTGAAACGCAAGTAACCACAAGCTATCGTAAAGGTACCGGTACTTGTAGGACAGAGAAACGTCCGTCATCTCCACAGCAATGCAGATGAACATGTACAGTAACCGAGATTCAAACACCGATAGAACAAGGTACGGACCGAAACGAAGTACGGAACGATACCTACCTAATACGATTTCGCTTGCAGGATGCAATGTGGTTTGCAATGAAAAGGGGGGGGGAAGATGGGGTAGTTCAGCTTGAATTGTTCAGATAAAGTTTGTTGTGGTGCACGAGGCAAATTTCGTTGACAGAAGGTAAATTGCAGAATATGACATGTCAAAAGCGCTTGCATAATCGGTCAGGGGCATCTTTGCAGATGATAGTTGGTGTTCATGATGCAATGGTGACATGTAGACAGAGAAGGTGGAAGAGAGCCATGTAGGAAAAAGTAGATTTCTGGGAAATTATACCCTCCAGGTTGCAAACGCACATTTCCATTTTTAATCACCCATGACCATGCTGCACATGAACCAAGATTCGTAATGAACGAGCAAAACACCGTGATTGAAATGTGTAGTGTAGGACCTAATAGAGATCGATCAGAGGTTTCATGATATCATGCCTCTATTTTCGTTCCCTAATTACACCAAAGCATGATACGATGGAGGATCGATGCAGATGCGTACAAAGCACATAGCCAATCCCCAGGTCCAGCAACACCAACCATTTCCCACCCCAAGATGAAGCGAGTGCTCTACTCCTTCTTCTTCTTGGCACCCTTGACCTTTGCGGTACCTCTGAGTGTCTTTTGTCTGTTCTTGCGTTGTTTGCCTGAATTCCGTCATGTCAGTATTAATTCAAAGGCAACGCCCATTCAAGCAATCTCGCAAACCCGGATAAGGACTGTAACATACGTTGTTGTCTGCTGGCCTTCTCGATCTTTGTAGCAAATCCAACACGGACTAATCTGTAGTGTGGTTCGAACTTCTTCATTGCCTCTGGGGAGTCGTAGACGAGAGCGAAACCGGTAGTCTTTCCACCACCGAATTGAGTTCGGAGACCGAAGACGTTGACTTGGTCTTGGCTGGCCTTGTAGAGCTCGGCGAGTTTGCCTCTGAGCTCATCCTTGGAGATGTTGGCACGGTTTGGGTGGAGGATGTCACTAAATTGAAAAATCCGTCATCAGCCTTCCAATTCTTGAATATCCCTTATGACAACCCAATGGCACTCTCTCATTATGATGATTGTTCGAAATAGGTGGCGGATTCGATGGAAATAAATAATGTTGACTTACACGACCATTTGTCTGCGGCCGAGGAGAGGGTTGCGAATGAATTTGCGCGTTCGCAGCGTAACGGGGGCGTTATTGTCGGCCATTTTTGCGATTATCTAAGTCGATCAGCCTGTCTACGATCTCGAGACAGTTGTCGTGGTATAGATTGTCGATGGATGTCGCTGTCGTAAGAGGATTGCAAAAAGTTCGAGAGGCTCAGCAATTCGGTAAGCCAAAATGCGCTAAGACTTAGAATGATTAGGTAAGCACTGAAAATGTGCGAAGCTGTGGATCCGAGAGGTTTTCAACCCTATGTTGGTGCCTGATTAATATGGATACAATACAATTTTGTTGCCACCTGCACCTGCAGGTGATCTGGAACCTCGTTTGGAATCAAGATCCTCTCAACCACAAATAATCGAGTGATTGTCTCCAACCATAGCATTTCATCAAGGTGTGAAAGAAGTTCTGTTAAATGATTCTTCTGTGAAGATGGAAACTGAGTCCGAAGGACAGAAAATGCATTCATCCCCTAAGAACAATCAATTGGATCAATTGGATCGATTTTGTCGGCAATATCTTCAACTTCTTCCAGATCTCGATTACCCGGATGAAGAATACCTTCGAGATGGAGACTTCCAGGAAGCAATCTACTCGAGGCTATTCGAGGAAGATGTGTTGGAGTATCCTCCGCCTCAAAGATATCAACTTAAAACTCTGAAAGAGCTCACCAGAAGAATCGAGAACAGTATTCACGATTGGGAAGAACAAGTAGGTATGCACGAGATGCAATTTTTTCGGTTTAATCATAGATTCAACATATATCTAGTATCTAGTATTACTTAGAATCATATATGTCAAATTCTTTTCTACGTTTTCGACATTTCTTCCAGTTTTCTGACAATGTCTCTCTTTTCTCCAGGGTATATCAGATAATCTTATGAGCCATCTATCCATTCTCCTCTCTACCCCAATTCCCTCAGAAGCCGCGGCCGCCCAGCAGCAATCTTATGTAACCTATACCCTCTCCTCTCTCTCCCCTGTTCCTTCTACCTCTATAGATCCAACCCTTCAAGCTCCTACAATAACCATCCTCGAATCCGCCTCTCTTCTCTCCGGTTCCGGAACTACCGGTTTGCGAACATGGGAAGCCGCTCTCCACCTCTCAACATACATCTCCCTTAACCCACATTTAATTTCCAACAAAACAATCCTGGAGCTTGGGTGCGGGACTGGCTTTATCTCAATCCTATGCGCAAAGCATCTCGCTGCAAAGCATGTTCTGGCTACCGATGGAAGCCCCGAAACCTTGGCCCTGATGAACACAAGTCTGTTTCTCAATAATCTGGCCGATGCCATTACTTCTACACCGCCGCAAGCTGCGACGACGACGAACAAGACAAGCACATGCGAGCTCACCTGGGGTCACATGCTTCCAACGGGAGAATTCGAGACATTTCCCGAATTCTTATCGTCAAAATCCCCACCATCCAGCTTAGCATTTGCCGCGGGATCAAACCAAACACCACTGGATCTCATACTCGCTGCCGATGTAATTTACTCTCCTGCTGTAATCCCTTCTTTGATTGCCACTCTCGAAGATCTCTTCGATCTATATCCGGCAGTTGAAATGTTGATATCAAGTACCATACGCAACGCTGAGACATATGGGATATTTGTAGATATGTGCAAAGAGAAGGGATGGGAGATGGAGCGGGTGGGGTTTAAACTGGTGGAGAGGAGTGAACAGGAAGGGCCGTGGTATGGAGGGTTGGGGGAAGGCATTGAGATTCTTTGGGTTAGGAATACTATGGGTGGTAGTGGGAATGGGGAATTCTGATAGGATTGGGCACTGGTAATGTTTCGTTTCCTTGCACATGGCCTAGTTATAATTAGAAATATCCGACCTGGGTTTATTCTCATTGGTATACTAAATGGGGCTTTGCTTAAATTCTCAAGGCTTAATTCCACCAGATTCAATGGGTTTTTTTTCTATCTCAGTCAATTTTGATAGTAAATTTGTTCAATAACTACCGCGTTTATCGAACGCCTTCGATAACTTTTGATTAGACATGCAACAAAAACTTCTTTGGGGAAAGAGGGGGTTCCGAGAAAGAAACGTGTTGAGATTTGGGGCTAGTAATGTATTCACTAAAGCAACTTATTTTCGATGGCCAATCAATAGGCTGTGAGAGGGGCTAAAGAGCTTGAGAATGATTAAATATTACCTACTTTCCAGATGATCCACTCAAATGTATATATTTTTTCTCGAATAGATTAATATCACATATGAGCAGTTTATGACACGGTGATATAAGCTTGCAGGCAAAGTTATATCGGATGGAATGAATAGGATTCTATTAACTACCAGGGCTAGTATTGAACACAATCCCACCAATTGTAAGGCTTGAAACGACTACGCAGAACTGATGAAATTACTTTTTTCTCCCACCTCTCCATTTTCCTGCTTCATTAAAGCTACACTCACACTTTCTCACCGCATGGTGTTGCTGTACATATCAAAACTCAACACTAAGAATGGTTGCGAAATGCAGCTTTGCCCCGGACGTGCAAAGCTCGTCTCTTGACGATGGTGACAATGAATGGCATCTCGACTTCATAGATCAACTTCATAGATCAACGTTTAGTCAATCCGCACAGATGTGGAAGCATGCCTCATTCGGCTGGAATGCTTGCCAGCGAAAAGTTTCGCTGACCCAAGAACGTTCTCTTGCCCCTTGATATTTCAGCTAATGCCGGCTCAACTGAATAAGTGCAAGTTTGCTTTACTAAATTCTCGTGAATGCAAGTTCTGTTGCATTCATGAATCATCGTGCCCAATCCCGATGTTAGGGCCACTTTCTAGCCTCTCTCCAAGCTCCGTAATGGTTTCCTCATAAACTCTAGCAATATCCACAGCTAGCTCATCGTTATCGTATTCTGAGTCGTCCTCCACATCCAAGTCCGAGCCGTCGGTTCCATTGCCCAATCCATTGTTACCGTTACCGTTACCATTTCCATTTCCGTTGCTATTATCTTCATTGCCCGTTTCTGAATCCGGTTCTACTTCCTTACTCATGACATCCACAATCATCACCCTGGTGTCCTCGACTATACTTCTGCATCTAACCATATCGGTCTGGCTCATTCCTGCCCTTATACCCGACAGAAAACCAGGTAAAACCTCGCCCGTAACAGAGTCCTCCCCTCTCAACAAACTGGCGAATGCATGGTCTAACTTTCTCAGAACAGCAAAGGTTCCAGTTGGTGCTGGAGGGAATTTGGTGGGATAAGTAGACATTGTGAGAGCAACATTTAGCAAGTATGGAATTTGCAAATTCGCTACACCAGTTAGTTTCAGATGCAGAAAACCATACATAGAATGTAGTACATACGTGTACCTGAGAGCCACAGCACGTCGATTACCTCGGAAATATCCTTAGCAACCTCTCTCATACTTACATAACCAACTATTGTGTCTCCTTCTTCGGAGTCCTCGAATTTTTTAGTGTATCTCCTTGAGATATGGAGTAATTTGTTTTCTACATAGCGTCTTGCAGCTTGTTCCTTTGCCGAGCCAGCACGAAGAGGTTTCGTGCGTGGCTGTGGTAGATTGGATGAGATGGAGCTGACTGAAGCATTGCTTGGGGAGGGAGACGGGAGAGAATACTGGAGGAAGCCTCCCGATTCAGAATGATCCATAGGTAATTATTGTTTTATCAGGGATGTCAAGTATGAGGCGGATTTCGTGTCTTGAGGTCTCAGGCCAGTTATGTCAACAGCCGTCGCCTTCTTTAACGCGAGGTCAATTCTGCACTTTTGAATTGAAGGTGGATATTTTCCTGAATATATAATCAATTTAGTAGCCAAGACTATTTATGATCAGGATTTTTATGTAGTCTCAATACCAATATTCTCTATAGTGAGTAAGGTAAAGGGGCAACAAAGGCTGCTCCAAACGAATAGGTAATAAGTTGAATGGATAATGGAATGTGAAGACTGCCCAGCTTGTCAGCCTTGTCGAGATAGTGATGACTAAGCAAGGCCTGTGTTTGACCTTCATTCATGGAGCTCCAAAAGTTATAACTTCCAAGGTTCTCGAGTAAACAAACCACAAATATCAATTTCGATTCCATAATCCTTCCACTGCATCCTACTACCCCAATCTTTGGGTAATTTCATCGTGTACATGACCGCGATCTTTATACTAACAAAATCGCACTCTTAAACACCTACAAACGCCCAGCCTCGAGCAAATCCCATTCGTTACAATGACAAGTATTGATGATTTATTCAAGGTGCGCATTTCTTCTTCTAGTTCCCCGATCTCCCAGCTAACTTTCTGTAGAAGCCAGCTTTACCCAGTCATAAGCGCAAGTTAGAACCTACTCGAGATCCAAGTTAGCAGCTCTTCTATTCCTCGACCCTTTTTTTTGCTAAGCAACCATTTAGATGAGATCTACAAATCCGCGAAATTATCTGTAAATGGCCATGCCAAAAGTAATGGTAAACAACCCGCAGTAGAGGAAGACGATGATATTGAAGCCGGACCCTCAGCTCCACCCGAGGATGACGACGAAGACTATGGACCAGATATCCCGGATGATGAAGAAGGACGGTTCTTCGGTGGTGGAATCACGAAGGATGAATCGGAAATATTAGATTATATGGATGGACAAGAAAGCGCAGAAATTGTTCCCGAGAAAATCGACTCGGCATGGCTAAGGAAAATGGCGCTGAACTTCGAGAAGAAGATCACGAAAAATGCGGAATTAAGAGCGAAATTTGAGAGCGATCCACATAAGTTCATGGGAAGTGAAGCGGATTTAGATGCGGATATTAAAGCACTGAGCATTCTATCGGAACATCCAGAACTATATAGGGAGTTTGCGAAGCTGGGGTGTGTTGGGAGCTTAGTTGGATTACTGGCACACGAAAATACGGACATTGCGATTGATGCGGTAGAGATCATCAGCGAACTTACAGACGAAGATGTGGAGGCCGAACAAGAGCAATGGAACGAAATCGTGGATGCTATGATTGAAGCAGATTTATTGGGTCTGCTAGTTTCGAATTTTGCGAGGTTTAATGAAAGCAATGAGTCGGATAGGAGTGGCGTATATCATGCATTGTCTGTGTTGGAAAACCTGGCGTCGAGGATATCGCTTGCGGAAAAGATTGGCCAGGAGACAAGCATATTAAATTGGTTATTGAATCGAATACCGAAGAAAGAATCGCCAGTGAGCCAGAACAAGCAGTACTCGGCGGAAGTCATGGCGATTCTCCTTCAATCATCTACACTCAACCGGCAGAAACTCTGCGAACTAGAAGGCGTCGACCTCCTACTCCAAATTCTGGCAGCCTACAGAAAGCGCGATCCCGTCAAAGGAACCGAGGAGGAAGAGTTCGTTGAAAATGTGTTCGATTCCTTAACCTGCTGTGTCGATGAACCGGAGGGAAAACGAAAATTTCTTGAAGCAGAAGGTGTAGAACTCTGTTTAATCATGGTAAAAGAAGGCAAAATGAGCAAATCACGCGCGCTCAGGCTATTAGATCATGCATTAGGCGGACAGACTGGAGCAGAGGTTTGTGAAAAATTGGTAGATGCGGCAGGTCTTAAAGTAGTCTTTGGCATGTTCATGAAGAAAATCGACGGTCAAACTATCGAACATCTTCTAGGAATATTTTCAAGTCTACTGCGTCTCCTACCCGCCAACCAAGCCGGTCGTATCCGCACACTTGCGAAATTTGTAGAGAAGGATTATGAAAAGATAGGCAAGCTTGTGAAACTTCGTCGAGACTACGCAACGAGGGTATCGGCTGTAGATGCTGAAATCCGCAAGGAACAAGCGAGGCTAAGTGCGGAAGAAAGAGAGGAGATGGCGGATGAATGGTTATCGAGGAGGTTGGACGCGGGATTGTTTTGTTTGCAAACGATTGATGTTATTCTGGCATGGTTGGTGGCAGAAGATGAAGGGGCGGAAAGGAAAGTGAGAGGGCTATTGAGTGAGAGGGACGAGGGGTTGGAGGTATTGAGGGAGACAATTCAGGAGCAGTTGGATACGATGGTGGGTGGAGATGACGAGGGGGATGGGGAGGAAAAATTGGCAAGGGATATGTTGGGGACGTTGGTGCAGTTTTTGACTTGATGGAAGTCATTCATCCACTTTTCTGGCGTATAAATTGGAAGGAGGATACCATGAGTTGACAAAACGTGACACTCAAACCACAAAAAAGATAATACCGAGCATATTCACCCATTTATCTATTTACATATCTCCTCTTCTCTCTTCGTTATATCTTAAACCCACTCACTACCCAGCAATCTTAACTCCCAACTCCAGCCCCCGACATAGATATGTACAAAAAATTCGCCAAAGAACCTACCTCTCTCCTTAACCGAATCCCAGACCATGTAACAACCCACCCATGGTTTGCGATGAATGTACAGACGGTCCAGAAGCCTTCACATCGTTTGTGTTGTACACCTAGGATATGTTTGTTATTTGCGTAAGGACATTTTGTACAGACCCAGTATAGATAGTGGCGGTTACAATTCTCCATTTTAATATTGATTCTGATATTGTATGGTATGGGTATGAAGGTCTTGATAATTTGTGAGGTTGATGAAGGATGGGAATGGGAGAGAATATATTGCGGTTTTGTGCAATGAATATAGGTATATATTGTATACCTATGAGCTGGGTATTGAATACCCAGCTCATAAGGGTTAGTTATTTGGGAGTCAAGACTAATTGATGAAAATAAATGGGTTACAGAAAAGAAAAGAAAAGAGAAGAGATGAGCACTAAATAGATAGTCAAGTTACAACTTACATATCTGCTCGCAAAAATACCAATGGTTTTATTCAATCGCACAGAAGATACGTTCTTGTACATTCAGAAACGACAAAATAATTACTTTTGATATATACGAAGTTTTTATTGCTAAAATAGATGATCTAGATCACAAAAATCCAAATTTTGTTTTTTAAGATTGTATTGAATTAAATAGTATATTTTGCTAAAAATACCTATTTAAACCATGAGGTTTCTCCAACTCCATACAGTCAGTATTTATATTTCTGAAGATATCACTCTTTATTATTTATGAGTATCAAATACTATAAAAATCTAAGAACTACTGGATATATGTTACACCTTATTTGTAGATCCACCTATTCCCCCTCTCTGACCTTATAACCGTCTCCAAATATCATCCTCGCAATACCAACCAACCAACCAACTATAATTAGATACTCCATCCTCCATATACATCGACACTCATCTTCCCCTTCGCTAACCCCCTTTTCAAAGAGATCTTCCCATACCTGACTTCCTTCTCACTATCACCAAAATGCCTATCTAATAATCCAATCCCCATTACTACAGAAATTATATGCGGTTCCACATTCCTCGAATATTCTATGTTTAGAGCCTGCTTCGGATTTTTTGGCCGGCTCTATTGCATCATGTGAATACTCAGATGATTGGATGAGTGGGCGTAAGACATGAAACACGAGCGAGAAATACGAAAATGGTATGATCCGAAGATGGATGTAGTTTAACAGAAATATAGTGAATGGGTTAAGAGGTGCTTCATCTGAGTGCTGGCGATGAATCACGAATACAGCGCAGCTACAATAGAATCAATGGTCATTTCGTTGTAGAGAAACTTGATATTTGTTATTACTTTGTGGTAAGATATTCAATTAATATACATCGGAGAGATGAGATAATGAACATTGTATTTGCACCAGCCGTAGGCCTGCATATTATCATCAGGTGCAAATACATACCTAGTAATTACTTGAAAGAAAAATTCAAATATACTCATACAATATCCTCTGCATCCCTTGTTGCAGCTAGAGGGCCATTGATTGCCCTCGATTGAAGATTGACTGCCCTTTCCTCTGCAGTCTTAGCATTAGCCTCCGTTATTAGACCTCCGGTAAAGATCAAACATGGGACAGCGCCAGTCAAACTGAATAATCCCAATGACCAGGCCATTGTGCCCCATCCTGCGTAATTCTCTACATAACCTGCCCAGACTGGACCGATGAGGGTACCAGCCGCATAGGCCGTAATAAAAAGACCGTACGCTTGTGCATAGGCCCCGTTTTTCCCAAATCGTCCAGGTATTTGTTTCTCCTTGGCTTCGACAATATAGGTGATCTCGGCCATCAGCCCTGGCATGACACAAGTCAAGGAGACGCCAATAAGCGCTAGTAATGCACAAAGAAGAACTTTCTGGTTTAAGGAATCATGTGTAACAAGACGTAGGAGAACCCAAAATGGGATTGCGAAACAAAATCCCGAAACGCATAGCCAACGAGGGCCATAACGATCGGATGCCCAGCCGACAACTGGTGCTGCGAAACTGGGTACCATAACAGCAAGAAAGATTAATCCTGCTCCAACAGAATTCCAGTGGAAAGTATCTTGAACGAAGAGAGGAATAACACTGTCAAATGCTGTCATGAGAGATGCTTGAACTATACAGCCCCACAGTGCAGCACAAAGTCGTTTAGACTTCAGAAGAGTGAAAAGTGGAGGCCATTTACTCATCTCGTATGTAACAGTAGACGTTGCTTCAATAGAACCTGGAGCTTCACTTTGTGTTACCTTCTCCTCGTCCGTGGCCGTATTATTCCCATTCCTTGTCTCTGTGCTGGCGTCGTTCTCGCTACGATTAGGCGAAGTTACTGGGTTTGAGCCGCATCCAGAATCGGTGACTTCATCATCCAGCCACTGCCGGGCAATTTTCTTCTCGATCAAAACCAAGCGAAGGAAAATATCCAAGACCAGTAATCCAAAGGCCATATAGAAAACGGCATAATATCCAGCCTTTTCATATACAATGCCTCCCAACAAGGGAGCAACTAGAACACCAAGAGACATGCTCAAGCTCACGTAACCCAAAGTTTCTCCAATTTCGCCTTGTCCAACAGTATCGACCAGTAAAGCTTGTCCTACGGTCCACACAACAGCCGCACTTAACCCTGCGAATACGCGTCCCAAAATCAGCAGTGCCACCGATCTTGCAAGACACAGCATAATCGTGGAACCGACCATCGCGATTAATCCTATCAATAATGGTAGGCGTCTCGATGATGAGTGATCAGCGTACCATCCCGAGATTGGGCTCCCAACGAGCAATGCTGCACCGTAAACTGCAAGCAACACTGAGACCCAGCTCTGGACCGAAGATTCAGGCACGCCAGCGCGCGAGCTGAGTGAGAAAGGTACAACCGGAACGATGATTCCATAGAGGAAAATATCGGTAAATACTGCTACACATACTGTCGAGAGGATAAAAGGTTTCGAAGATCGAAGTCTTAGAAAATAAGGTGGCGGTGATGAAGGATCAACTCGTCTCCCTGATATGAAATTTTGTATGTGGCCCATGGCTTAAGGTTAAAGTGGAAATTCTTGTGAAACTATTTGCTTCATATTGTGCAACCGTCCTTCAATCATTTCCTACCAGAAAGATACTTATACTTATAAGCCATCACCACCACCCAGATAGTAATAATTGAACTCCGTATAATTAAGATATCGGAGTTCGGAATAACATTCATGATTACTAAGCTACTTGACTATATCCAAATAGGAAAGTACAACAATTTGCTTCAATCAAATGCTTTTCCACTTGTCCTTCAAACACTCTTGAAATTTTACGCCAATATATTTGGTTGTATTGTTCGCCTCATTCGATGATCTATTAATGATGTGTATTTCACCGCAATAATCTACAAGAAACTTCAATTCTCATCATAAGATTGGACTCGTAAACCTGGAGATCTGGTCGGAAAGGGGCCATGATTGTGAAGGTTTTCTTCGATTGACAAAGGTACAGTAACCAGTTAAGTTAGGTTAGAGGGAGAATTTTACCCCCTAGAGAAATATCGCTGTCTGGAATAATGCTATTCACATATGATTCACATATTCACATATTCACACATGGATATATCCGTCCGTCACTAAGTAGAGATGGACGAAAACGCCATGCTATCGCCATTTGTGCGCTTGGGTGGTGTTTGTCGAGCCAGCTACAAAATATGTAACCCTCGTTTTGGAATCGACAAAGCTGGCTGTTCCTGAGACTGCATGGGTGGGTTGCTTTTACCTTTTTGAACTCCGAGCTTCCTCTTAGTAGGGGATGCAACTTCTTTTTTCGGACGATTGTCTTATGTATCATCCCAGCCCTGCAATAAATAAATAAATAAATGGTGCATCATTCTGACTTTGATCATTTAGGTTGAATTTGAACTTGTGGTTCTTTACCTAGTTCCAACTTCCCACGAGGTGATTGTGGGTTCTAGGCAAGTTACCAGTTATCAGTTACCAGTGAATCACCTCGGAATGCCGCTCTTATGAGTCTCATCATCACACCGCTCCCCATCTCCCCCTAAACTGCTTTTAGTCTGTTGGATACGACTATATTTTGGAAAATTTGAGCCGCAACCTTTACCCCACTCCGCCTCAGAAATGGCGGGGCTGGCAATTGTTTCATTTTGAGCCTCAAGGCCAATCTCAATCTGGATTCTGTACCTCATATTGATTGGCTAGTCCACAACGTGCCTATATCGAATCAGCCTCCTCCGTGCACTTTTTATTACCGCAGGCACAAACTCCCCTGCATTTCATTCTCACATACCGGATCGAGGCAACTACTCGACTATCGAGTTGCCTCACGGAGGCACTACATCATTTATCTGCGTGTGCATATATTTTGCATATTTGAATTTGGGGCCCTTTCTGTCAGATTAAGAAAGGAGCAATAGACTTAGCCATATGACCCCTTTCGCCCGACTTTCGAGGGGCGATGCATTTTGGCGCGTCGGAGAATTTGCGACGGATGATCTCTGACAAGAAAGAGCCTCACAAACTAACCGAAGGAACGATTGCCTCGATAAAAAAAATGACCAATCAAAATCCCTGTTCAATAGAAATATGTAACACCTGAAGGCTATTGATCCTAATTAGACTAGGCAATGTAATTAATAACAAAGAATTTCGATTATTTTTCAAGGCTTTTCCTAATAATACCTGCCATATGCATTATGTGCAAGCATTTTTTTGCATATCCATGCTGCTCATGTAATGGGAAGTTTATATCCGTAATTTGAAATTCCCGCATTTATCGTATCACTATGTTTGAGCCGCAACTCCATTCTATAAGTCTACGATGGCGCAGCCTCAATGTAAGCCTGTCAACATTCTTTCCCCTTTTAACACAAATGATCTTTTCCCTACACCGACTCTTGCCTTTCACCGTCAATTCTCAAGTATGCATCGATTGCCCCATTGTCTTCAGCCCTAAACTAATATTACCGGGCAGATATAGTCCCCGGCACCTTTCAGAAAATATCTAATGTTTAATTTGATATCTCTTCCATATGAAGTCTTATCCAATATTATAGCTAATATCGATTTTGACGATGTCTTCAACCTAGGCATTTCCTGCCAGGCTTTGAAGTACCTACTCACCGAGGAAAGCATATGCAAATTGATAGTACAAGTAGGCTACCGGCTATGTCATCAACATGACTAATTCTTCAATGCGCAGGTTGCTGACAAGAACTGTATAGACCAAGATACCTTTCTGTAATGAAGCTTTGTCAACTAAGCACGTTACCGGGCATAGTGCATCAGCTCTTCGAAGAGTTTCGAAGAGACGCCAAGCTTTCGCTACTGTCAATCCGTTCTCAATAGTGACCGTTGGGTTCGGGGATGCATATCTTTATTGCAAAGGTGTTTTGTGCTATACGCTCGATGACAAACTAAGGGTCTTGAATCTCCATGATTCAGCATGCCATGAAGTCGTTGTCAGCATACATGGGATACTGAGTAGTGCCACCTCGGCAATTGCCCGCAACACTAAAGGTATATTCCAAGTGCTGTACTATTCAGACAGTATAATTTCATGTCTTTACAAGACATCAGGTCCGGAAGCAAATTCGTGGCTCATTGCTTTTAGCATCGAAACCGGAGAAATTCTTGTTGTGAGAGAATTGGACTCTACCGAGAGGATATTTGTTCGCCATGATGGAAGATATCTTTACTATGGTACACATTCAGAAGTTGGTGCGGATAATCATAAGAAATGGGTAATTTATGGCTACGCTTTCGCACATCGAGAATGGTTCGACCAAAAAGTATATCTTCCAGACTTGGTAGGATCAGAAATTGGATCAACTATCTGTTTCGAGTTTCATGACGGCTATTTCTATGCTCTGTCGAATCAAACATCATTTGAGGTAGAGGAGATAGACTGGACTTCATTCTATCATTGCATCAGATTTCCTCTCGCGTCCCCTTACAAGGACTTGGTCGAGAAAACAGAAAATCAAAGTATGTGGCGGCGTCAGCATGAAGAAGGTCCCATTGATGATCGATGGACCAATCTTCAACTTGATAGGGATGAATGTACCGGAGATCTCAGAATAATCGAGTCTCGAAAGGAGTGGTATCATGGGGCAAGTAGGAGTCAGCGTACTTACTATACTACCCCTATTGTTTTTCCGCCACAATCTCATGACATGGATGATGATCTCTATTACTCGGCTGGCACATCATTTTCTTCAAACGCAACAGCATCTTCCTCTAGTGCTCAAGCAGGTTCATCCTCATCAACAAACACACAACCGAGTACTCTGGAAGATTACAACAACTACGTTAATCGTGATCTGAGTGATTTTCCCGACGATCCTATCGTACGTCTCCTGCGAAAAGACGATAATCCGCATTATATGCCATCACGAACAAGACTTCCACAGTTTACCCATCCTGGTTATGATGGATCTTCTAATTTGACATTCACACTCGCAAAATCACGGATTCGGTACTATCATTCATCATCCTCTACATTTCTTGATGTGGTAGATGATCCCCTTCCAACAGATTGGCAGGGAAAACAACGATTACGACTTCGCGCCGGTTCCCGAAAGGTCGGCCCACCCCTTGTCTACCCTCCCGATCACCCCTCAAAAGCCGGATTATTATGCCGTCCACCATCTGATATTGGAGACGCCCTAGACCAGATGTACAGACAATCAGACATTACATATTGGCCTCCGGCGCAAGCTCCTGAAGTAGCAAACGAGGCCTTGGACGAGCTGTACAAAGTGTTAAATCCACCCACACACCTTGGTAATGTGGAGGGCACTGCCGATGAAAGGAGTTTAGTATATGTAACCGGGGGCTATGACAGCCCACAAGCCATCATCTTTGTGAGTTTTGATCCGGCAATTAAATTGGCGGGGTTGAAGAAGTGGGGTGGTATGAAAAGAAAGGGGGTGGGTGAGGGGCCGCATATTGATGGGAGGGCTACTGGTCATGAACAGGATGTGAATGCGGAGATGGAGGATAAAGGTTATGGGTATGGATATGAAACTGCATATGAAGACGGCCAGACGATGTATAGGGATATTCTGGAAGAAGATAGGATGATCGGAATCGACCGAAAGGGGAAGGGAAAATGCAAGGATACGGCGACATTGCCGGGGGCTCGTGGTATGAGTGGTCAGGCACATGTCAATGTGCATGGAACATCATATTTGGCTTCTAGTGCAGCCGCCGCAGGTGGAGATGAAAGAAATGCATCCCAAATCAAATCATGGATGTGGCACGAGAAAGCCATGTATCAAGATATCAAGCTAGGATTCTATTTTGGGAAAGACCGAGAAGCAGAAGGCGTTGGTATTGGCGAAAAACGGGGGAAGGAGGCTCCATCTTTAACTTCTTAGTTCATATTTACTGGCGTACTCTGGTGGCGTACATACATTATTCTATGTACCTAATATGCATATTCAAACAGTACAAGCAATAATCTTCGCCAATGGCACGATTTGTTTTCTTTTATGTTTGGCGCCTTGATCTCCAAATCGATCATCAAGCGCATATTAGGGCGGAAAATGATGCCGGACAAAGATGCATGATAGTCCATACATCTCGGCGAGCACTTGAGTGAGGGGTAAAGATGCATGTACTTCTTATAGCACGCGGCATATCGACAATTCGCGGCACTACTCGTGGCACTGTGGACGATGCAGAGCGAGGTAGGGCCGCCAGTGGGTGTACGGACTCATAAAACGACGTGAAAGTTGAATATAACAACATACTCGCAATAGCCTTAGGATTTTACACTCCAAGAATTCAAACTACTCCATACAAATAAAGCAATGGAACTATAGAATCTAAACAAAATCTATTGAAAGTTGGAATAATTATGAATTTTGGAAGTTGGCGTCCCATGAATCAGTGAACCCGGTGGGCGAGACAAATTTGGGTAGATGGTCATGGGGATGAATGTATGAGATGCGAGGATTTGGGGATGCCCAATGTAAGATTCTAGATGCATGGATCGAGATCCATGTTTTTGCCGATTTGGATATGTGCTTTTACGTTTCATGAGTGAATAGACAAATGAAGGATGATAGCCGTTTGTTATGCAGGCAAAAATCTGCCTTGACAGTGGTATTATGCATGATTTGTACCATCCATGGATTGCATTGGAAGTCCAGGACCAAAGAGGATGGCGTGGTACTCCTATGGCATCATGCATACCTCCTGATATTGATGATAACTAAAAAGGGTGAGACGAATCAGGACTCGCATATTACATAATGCATTTTCTATATATGTATATGTGGATGAACCAAGTAGGTTGCCATCGAGACTAATGAACAACCAATCTCCCTTTCTGTATATTACTGCCTTGCTTGTATAACATGCTACATACAGTACATAGGTATATGCTCCTGAATATGAATATCCGCGCACCCTTCGAACTTCCAAGGGAGGCAGTGTTTGTTCATGTAGGTGAGAAATAAGATCTCGTTCGAATTCATAGAAATCGGGCGTAATGCCATCAGCTAGATGTATGTGCTTACCTGCCTCCCTGACCTCGCATCGGCATCTCCCCCAACCATTTTCATTTCCCTCAACCACTCCGCAATTGAAGAAAGAAAGAAAGATACCCAAGAAGAGCAATCAATCAGATATCACATTTGGGGTTTTAGAAATTATGTACAGTTAATAGCTACCCCTCCTTCACATATCTCTCGTATCTTGTAGACGGTAGGAGGAGGGAAAATCTAGGAATTGTAGTTAGTTCTTGGTAGTTCTACTCTACTCAAGCGACTAGGTTCTCGGTGAGCTCATTTGGAAACCAAACCAGGGGTCCAGCCAAGACCGAACAAGGCTCCGTGAGGCTCTACACCTAATCTATTCCCTTCTTCGCCATATTCAATCTGCTATAATTTTAATCCAGGAGGTATATACTCTTTTGGTCCTCACAGCCTTATGATAAATATTCCCGAGTCACTTGTGTGTTTAATATGAAGATAAATTAGTTACATAGCAATGAAGTAACCTTCCGCATAGTCTTCATCATATCTACCGATATGCAGACCGAGTACTCTAAACCCTCACTCATCTTCATTCTTCATTCGTACAACATTACACAGAACCCGCCTCTTCATTAAAATCCATTTCGACCAAAAGATATCTTTGCATGCCACACCCCTTTATGACGTGCTGCCGTATGCTGTTGTATGTGTATAGGGAACCTCATAGTACCAGATTTCGTACGAGTTCTCAGTTCACACATTTCGAATGTCAACCGAGCCGAAACAAAAATGTAAGATCTTGGTTTGCAGGTGCCCGATGGCGTGTGTATATTATACCGATATAGTTACCTTGAACGATTGGCTGAATGTATTTGGGGGCTATAGTATAATATTATCCTTCGCGTATTTGCGCTGCTCAAAATGCCCAAAACAGAAGAGTACTAGGAAGATTCAAACAGCAAGAGCCTCAATTCATTCATCAGAAAGTAAGCATCGTATTAGTTATGTGGCATGTATGTACATGCTAAACTCCACACCCGCGTCTTTATCCCTCCAATTCCCCTCCGAAGTCCGACTCCGAAGCCTTGTTCCAAAAAGCTTCGGTTTGTTGCTGACCCTTTATGTAAACAATGTCAGTTGTATACGTACGTCACTGTCTAAATCCGCAGCCCAAAAGGTCTCCGAGAAAATGACAATTCAAAAGCTTAGTCGTGTAAGGGTATTGATAGGAGTCATTGATTTCAGATTTATGATCTTAATTGACTTTAACATAGTTTCCTGGACATTGGGGTTAATTTGTGATCTGATGACTATTGAAGGCACAGGGAATTATTTACCGGGAAATTGTCCTTGTTTTCCATGAATCTTCCCAACCCACCATTCATTCTCATTACTCGTTCTCGTCACAATCTCAATGGTATCTCCCGCGCTGAAGCTCAAGTCGCCTTCGGCCTGTGCCTCATAATCATACAATGCGGTGGCAGTCTCCGCAGCTGGCGCACCGCTGAGCCTCGATGGCTTCGGCTTCGGGGGTGGAGGTGCCGCCTTTTTTGCCTTCGCAGCGGCTCCCCATGAACTTCCCGTCGATGCCGATCGCATCACGTTGTTTCCAAGATTAGTGGGGGATAAGGTGGAAGAGTAAGGTGGCGGTGGCTTCTCTGATGACGAAAGGTCGCTGGATGCGCGGCGGTTGGGTGAGGTACTCAATTCTGTAGATGATGGCTTGTTTTCGATGGCAAGACGGTTAGGTCCACCAAGAGCAAGAGGTTTCGGTGGACGTTTGGCACCGGTCGTCTTGAACTTCACAATGGAAAGTGCTTCTGCCTGGTCTCGGATGTCACCTCGTTTTACCTCAAAACCTTCCTCGATATCAAGCTGGAGATTGAAATAACCAATATCACAACCTTGCATCCTCTCGTGTAAAGTATAAAAGACATTAAGTTGCATATAATAAAACGATTGGAACAATGGTCGGATAAACTCGCGCTCCAACGCAAAGAGTTTAGGTAACTCATCCTTCAACAGATCGTTGTAATAATTGAACTCTTGAGTGGCTTGTTCAACATCATTCTCCGCCTTGTACATGGCTTTCTCGTCCTTCAAACTCTTTTCTTTCTTGTCTTGCAATTTCTTTAGTGAAGCTCGATGTCGGTCATAATCTAATTGCTTGTGTTGACGTTTGAGCGCAGTCTTCCTTATCACCTTAATGATCTCTAATAATTCGTCCGCGGGTCGAATAACTCTGGTTTCAATCATCTCCAGCTCTGGTTGTAGAGTTGCCAGGAGCTCTTTGCAGATTTCTTCGTATTCTTCACAAGCCCTGATCCCCTCCGGATTTCCTTCTTGAACCAGGGAATCCGGATCCGACATCCTTCCAGAGATTGGTTTGTATATCTCAGCGATCGCTTTGGAGAATTCGATTTGATGGGTCATCATGCCATTGATAGCTTCAAAGTATTTCTTACTCTCATCGTGCAGTTTTTTCGTCTCGGTTTCCAACTCCTGGAATCGCCGTTCCGCATCGATATAGACAGCATCTTTCGTTTGTTCACCAAGGTTAAACTTGGCTTTGAAAGTTTGAGGTGCCTATTAACCAGTCAGTCGAATGTGCGAGAATCCCCGCCATCCCGCTAGATGACCCTCCACTCCAACTTACTCTGACCAGGGACTTCTGAAAGCCCTTGAAGGACATCTCCCAGTTTTAACTTCAAAATAAATCAGAAAAAGTCCGTTGTGAGATCTGTAAATTTGATATCAAGAGCTTTCTTCGTAGAGTTGTATTTGTGTTGTGGTCGTCGTAATGCCCAAATAAAAGGGTGTCTCCGGGGTTCTTTAGTCGTAGGACAGACAATGACGAGGAGTGGCTGAGCAGAGCTGGCTGTTGACGTCGCGGTCTCTATTAGCCCCGATATGCTTATGCTTATACTTTATATGTACCGAAGTACCTAGGTCAGGTAGGTATCAAGAGGATTTTCGGCTGGTAAAAGCTGGGAATGAGAGATGAGAGATAAAATCGTTTTCTAGAAGTCAATAAAAGAAGTATATGAAATATGAGGGTATTCCTATAACTCTAATATGTCGAAGAAAACTTGAATAACTTGATAACTTGATAACTTGATTTGAGCGCATTCACGATACAGTCAGTTGACTAGTCAAAAACGTTAGGTAGTGAATGATATGGAATTTATGGAATCGTCGGATTGTCGGATTATCGGATCGTTTGCATCGACAGGCATGAACCTATTTTCCAAGGGTACCTCCGCTACCTAAAGGATAATAATACCTGAACTGGATTATTGCTTAGTAATAATAATAGATAAAATGGCGGAACGGAACATTGAATAATAGGTAACCTTGGAAGGTATAAAATTATGAAGTCATTTATGATAGGTTATTTATTATGAAAGAACCCGCCACTTTGGGCTTGTTGGGTCACTTTATCAAATAAATGTTTTCGTGAATTTTGATTCGTTGGGTTGTTTGACAAATCATAATAATTCGGGATCGTTCTTTCCTGTAAAAGCAACCTGAACATGAAAGCAAAAGCTTTTAATATCCGGTATCCGCTTCCGCTCTTTTCTACAAAGATAGCCAATCAGATCTCACTTTTCTTTCAATTTTCGGTTATTTGCATGAAGCACGGAGTTATGATAATGCCTAGTTCAAAGAGAGCTTAGCTTTATTTTACTCCGTTAGAATTTCAAATTCAAAAGTCTCCAAAAAAGAAGCTCACCATTCCTCTGAGGGATTGCCTTCCACTTTGATATCATCAAATTTGCGATCTACAATCCATAATAATGTCGAGTCTGGCGTCAACATCGTTGAGGCAGGCTTCGCGCTTTTGCTTAAAGAAGTCGACGCCTGCTGCTGGACTGGTAAGAAGCTCTGCTTTTGCCCGGGTGGCGTCCATATCAAACCAAAGAGTATCAAGGAGGGGTTATGTTTCCGAGACGAAGAAAGATAGCGCTCAAGTCAATCTTGATACCGCGATCCGATCAGAACAGAAATCCTTCTTTGAAGAGACTGGCAAGAATGCTGAGAATCAATCAATATCAGGAGTGTCCGCAAACGCTGATGCGATGATGAGTCCTATGGCCGGTAATTACCCCTCACATATCTATGTAGACATGCAAGGGACCTTGGCTGACATTTTATTAGGTGTGCTTAAGCAAGCTACTGTTATGGACGAAGGCCAGAGGCCAATATACTTAGATATGCAAGCTACCACTCCATTAGACCCGCGAGTACTGGACAAAATGTTGCCTTACTATACCGGTCTATACGGCAACCCCCATTCGAGAACCCATGCTTATGGTTGGGAAGCTGACAAGGCCAGCGAAGAAGCAAGAGAACACATTGCCACACTTATTGGAGCTGACCCTAAAGAGATTATTTTCACCAGTGGAGCCACTGAGAGTAATAACATGAGTGTCAAAGGTGTAGCGAGGTTCTTCGGTAGGGCGGGAAAGAAGAGGCATATCATCACAACACAGACAGAGCACAAATGTGTACTGGATAGTTGTAGGCATTTGCAAGATGAAGGTTTCGATGTTACTTATCTGCCAGTGCAGCAAAACGGCTTAGTTGATATGGCAGAACTTGAGGCTGCCATTCGACCCGAGACAGCCCTTGTCAGTATCATGGCAGTTAACAACGAGATCGGTGTCATTCAACCACTCGAAGAAATAGGCAAACTTTGTCGCTCGAAGAAGGTCTTTTTCCATACCGATGGCGCACAAGCTGTCGGGAAGATTCCCTTAGATGTTAATGCGATGAATATTGACTTGATGTCTATTTCATCCCATAAGATCTACGGACCAAAAGGTATTGGTGCATGTTATGTGCGCAGAAGACCTAGGGTTAGACTTGATCCAATCATCAGTGGAGGTGGACAGGAGAGAGGTTTGAGAAGTGGCACTCTCGCACCCGCATTAGTTGTCGGCTTTGGTGAAGCTTGCCGGATTGCAAAAGAGGAACTTGATGTAAGCTCTAACATTTCTTCTCACCTTTTTTGCTTACATGATGACCTACTTTACATATGCATGGCTTTCCTAGTGGCCTCCTTGCTTGCAAGTTGAGGCTTCTTTGACGACTCACAGTACCTTGTCTGATTTTGCAGATCAATTATTTGAATTGAATCGATAATTCAAGCTGGATTAATGCTGACAATATAATAGTATGACCATGCTCGTGTCAAGAAGCTCTCCGACAGACTTCTTCAAGGCCTTCTTGCCATGGAGCATACCACTCAAAATGGCGACCCAAACCATTTCTATCCAGGATGCGTAAACGTCTCTTTTGCCTACGTCGAGGGAGAATCGCTTTTAATGGCACTGAAGGATATTGCGCTATCATCAGGAAGTGCTTGTACTTCTGCCTCGCTCGAACCCAGTTATGTTCTCCGAGCACTGGGCAGTAGTGATGAGAGTGCACACAGCAGTATCAGATTCGGTATTGGGCGCTTCACAACAGAGTCTGAGATTGATTATGTCTTGAATGCCGTTCAGAACCGAGTCACATTCTTACGAGAGTTAAGTCCTCTCTGGGAGCTTGTACAGGAGGGTATCGCTTTGGATAGTATCGAGTGGAGTCAGCATTAAATTGCCGCTAATAAGCAAATGAAATATGGCGGGGCACTGGCGTTTTGTGATATCACTTCAGCGGGTTGGAGGCTTTTTGGGTTGTAACATAGCGAATGATCGGGCTAACTTAGTAACCTGAATGTATACCGGTACTGATAATGAGTGCAACAATAGCATATCAAATTTTAAGCACATCTCATCTATGAGATCCTTGGCGTTAATTTACATCAATATTTTGTTGTGGCCTCTAGATCTTCTTGTGACCTTTGTATACAAAATTAACCTTTATCACCATAATTTCTGAGTCTATGACCAAACCCAATCTCCCTCCCTAGCCCTAGATATCCTAACCGACCAACACATTAACCTCCCACCGTTGCAACCAACTATGATGGATAACATATAATAAGGTATCCACATCTCACTTTCTTACCCCACCCCCACTCTGGTACTATTTACCTCCACCTGTTCTTCAAAAGTGAAAGACCTACTGGTAGTACCTACCTTCCCCCATAAGCATGATCGTACAAAACAATCATATATACTTGAGTAAAAAAAAAAAAAAAAAAGCAATATTTAAGGGCCTAATCCGGGATCGAACCGGAGACCTCTTACAATTTAGATCTGAAACAACCCAAAGCAAGAATTCTACCACTGAACTATCAGGCCAAGACTATTAGTCATATTTTTTATGAAAGAGTGAGCTTGTTTAAGAATATAGAGGAGAGGGTAGTTCCAAAATATTATCTCCTTTTTTTGATAAGCGGTGAGGACCGTTTATTTTCTAAGGTAAATTAAAATTTAGTTATCCATTTTGAACAGGGTATGGTACAGGGAAAGATACGATGTTGCTATATTTCGAAATATCGATTGCACGACATGCACACACCTTTTTAGGTCCCCCGTAGGTGGTTTGTAGCATATATCTCTCCAAATGAATGTAATGAACTAGATCCATAATGAAAAAAAGTATACTTTTGCTGGATACATAATTTCACTTCTTAGATCTCCAGGCGAGCGTTCTCTTGACTCTCCTTCACAAACCCAAATACTCGATACTATACCACATCACTCACCTCCTACCCCCTAACACCAACTTTGCACCAAAATATCCCGTTTTTGTTACACATCTAATCTATGGAAGTTTTGTAAGAGCTTGAATTGAAACGCTTTTAGAAATATATTGTTGGTACCTTGCGCAGCAGGTCTGTTATCTTTGCTTTGTCGAATATACTAGCTGTGATTTTTCATATTATATGTGTAAAATTATAATCATAATGTTGAGAAAGATCGGATAAATACCCTTAACTTAAGTGTAGATTGCGGAGAGGGGGATTTCCAATCTATTAACACTATTGGATTAGTGGAAAGTAGTTTGGTGGGTGATTTGGTAGGTGAATATGGGGTTGTATTGAGAGGGTTAGGAGGGGTCTCTGAAGTGCCAGGGAGGGGACACGTGAGAGAGATAGTGTGATAGATGATTTTAAGAGGGGCGAAGTTTGAATTGTGAGTTCTGAACTCCTGCGAGTTGCATGTATGAAATGGAACGAGGTAGGAGGAGAGATTGTGGATCGATAATTATATGTTCTAATACAGGGGGACAATACAGGGGGACATTCGCTTCGTGGTTATGGTTATGATTACGATTATGGGTACGGTGAGATATTATTATATTATATATGCATTGAGGACCTCTAGATCTTGCAAGATAGGTAGGCGAGCAGGGAAGTGCAGAAGTTATCGGAGCATCTCATGTGGTAACAAGGAATAAGATTTGAGAATACTGCCAGTGTAGAACAATGTCTAATCAACCAAGATGGAATGCTATCAAAGCTAGCCCTGACATATACATATACCAATACCATACTATTATATACCCATATCGCAGTTTAGCAAAATTTGTTTCCTAGTCAACGAGAAGACACCGCATACCAAAACCTACAACACTAAATACAACAAAACTAATTTGGTACACTGACAACATCTTCAAGCGATCTTTGTTTAATATGGGGGATAAATCACGTCAGAAGTAGTCATGCAATGACGAAGGCGGGATCAGCAAAGCAAAATTGACGCCATTGTGCCAGGGACAATACTAGTAATAGCGACGTGACCTCTATCCCTGTCACGATGTGCAACAAATTTCCAACAGATCAAGTGATAGTGCCCTGTAGCGGTATAAGAAAAACGTAGTGTCCATGTAATAAAGCCCTAGTGAAGGAAGGTCTAATGTAAAAGTGGCTTAAGTAGAAGTGCAACAAATTGAGAAAATATTAGATGACAAAGCAAGGGAGTGGAATATTGTATAGCTTGCTCTAATTGCGGAACTTGCAACTAGGTGGAGGAAAATCCACTCGCTTGAGTAGGAAAAGGTATCTCGACCAGTGCTATCGAGGGACAACAGGTAGTGTTGTGTCTCAACTGCAGGGAAGAGAAAGAGATCGGGAAATACTGTACTTTGTAAAAGGACTGCACTATTCAAAACATCCTTGGAACTTGCTTGAAGAACTGTACCATGAAATTATTTATTGGCTAAAAATTAGCCAGTCTCTATCGACTACCCCTTGCCCCAGTTGGGGTTCCTACTTCGCATTACATTCCCAATTGCATCTCTAACTTCCGGATCAGACCTTATGGTGTTTTGTACAAGCCATTCTTTGACTTTTCCCTTTACATCTTTAATCGAATGTGGATCATTAGCGAATGGGACCATCTCTAATACTTGAAGCCTAGAAGCATCTGCTTCCATAGCCGTTGCGACTTGTTCTAATCGATCAAGTTGCTGTTTCAATACAATTTCTGGGTTTCCGGTCTCTGAACTAGCCGTAGGAGATTCTAGTAATGGACCAAGCTGGGCAAATGCAAGATGTAACGTTACAAGCATTTGTTGAAAGAGCTCCATAAGTTGAAATGGGAGGTATGGCGGATGTGATGTAAATTTGGTGAGGATCGGATTTATGACTTTCGTTGCAACAACGGGGAAGTATGGGCGTGATATCATGTGCAATTCGAATACGAAGATCAAGAAGAGGGCGACCCAGCGCCAGTATTTGCCCCTTTTCATATATCCAGAAATATCTTGAAAAAAGTTGAATATAGCAACGCCCATGTACCATGGCACAGCAATGTAGAAGCCATGTATAGCGTGGTCTTTCATTGACGAGATTTTTGACGGCCAATCACCTACTTTTGGTCCAAATCTTTCATAGGCGAATCGTTTCACAGGGTCGGAAAGTACTTCGTAAGCTTGTTTAAGATTGATAAAGAGTTCAGTCTGCTCGGGGGTACGCTCCGACGACGATACTTTGTCGGGATGATGAAGCATTGCTAGTCGCCGAAATTTTGATTTGATTTCTCGTTCAGTTGCCGAATGAGTCACATCCAGAATTTGGTAGAAGTTGACAGCGTTGCGAATTTCCCGGTCGGCTTCGTAGATTGTGAATAGGAGGTATGTGAATATGGCTATTATTTTGATGCGCTGGGAATCTAGGTTCCATTTGGGAGAATGAATGTGAGGTTTTGGAGTGCCGGTACACCGCAATTTTACTTCATACCATATTCCTTGAACAATGGTCGTAATCAACTACAAAACCATATTAGAGAGGAACATTTCTACCGCATTGTTTTTGGGGGGGAGGGGGAACTTACACCTGGTAGCATCGACCAACCGACCATTCTAAGAAAACCTTCATACATCTTCCAAAACTCTACCCCTTTCCAATGCTATATTTTCAGAAACCTATCCCATCAACCTGCAACTTGCAACTTGCAAATTGCAAATTACAAATTACAAAAGAGAAGAGAAGTATTGGGCAGAAGCTGTTATGTTCTTAAAACCTTTGTATTGGAAGTTTATCTTCCTCCCCCTGCCCCATTAACTTGCAACTACCTACAAAGATGAGAGAAGAATTGATTAGGAGCGGTTATGTTCTTAAAATCCTTTATATAGGAAATTTGCCATCGCCCAATCAACTTGCAACTTGCCAAAGTGAAGAGAATAAACTGATCAGAAGTACTATCCCAATCGCTTTATCTTATCGCATCGTATCACGCTAGCGGCCGCAGGAAAAGTTTCGCGGAGTTCAGTGCTCGAAAAAATTCAATGACATTGAAAATTGGTAACAGCAGAATGTCAATTGAAATGCCTTCAAAATCAACAATCGCCGGGGCTTCTCCCAAAAAGCATAAAAGCAAGTCGGAAAAGAAGCACAAGTCAACAGATAGCGAAAAAAAGCGAAAACGGGAAAATGGAGAAGAAGGACATCGATCAAAGAAACACAGATCTGAAAAGGCTGCGCCAACTACCTCGTCCATAGAAGCACCGGTTGAAGTTTCGCCATTTCATTTACAAACATCCTCCATCTTTTTGCCCTTGGCGCCAGTCTCCCAGAAATTCCCCCTCGAAGGTTTGTGCGCCGAGCACCTTTCTCCGCTCATCCTCACATATTATCCGCCATTCAACGGAGTCATTCTTTCTTACAACAATCCACGATTTGCCGAAAAGGCCTTCGGAAATGATGGAGATTCGACTCTTCTACAAAACTTGGACGAATATGCGGTCAGCTGGGCTTGGGTGACTGCCGAATTTTTACTTTTCAAACCCGAGAAAGGAGCTTGGTTGGAAGGTTATATCAATTTACAAAATGAAGGGCATCTGGGTCTCGTCTGCTGGAATCTTTTCAATGCGAGTATCGAGAGAGCCAGATTGCCAAAAGAATGGAAATGGGTCGGGGTAGCGGACCAGGAAAAGGACGCGGAAACTGAAGAGGGGGCGACATATGCTGAAGACGGGGTTGGCTATTATGTGGATGGAGAGGGGAAGAAGATTGAGGGTACCGTGAAGTTTCGAGTCAAGGAGATTGAATCGAATCACGATAAGGAGAGGGGATTCTTGACGATTGACGGAACGATGTTAGACGAAGAGGCAGAGATGCGATTGTTGGAAACCGAGCAGGACAAGGTCGGAAGTAGAGACAGTGCTGGTAGACGTCTTGGGGGTGCAAAAGCTCTTGGTGCAACTAGCTTAGGAGTAACCGTGGAGCCCTCCGCTACGGAAGTGGACACAGGGAAAAAATCCAGACGGAGAGATTGAGGTGCTATGAGTTGTTAATTGGCGTTAAACGGATACCAGGGTTCTGAATAATGATTACTATCTTAGCTAAAACCGACTTGTAGTGCATTGTACATTCGCCAGCCTATACGAGCCTAAAGTTTATAGAACACATGAAGTAGTTTCTTGATATCAAATAGCTTGATTGAAAAGACCAGCAACGGAACCTAGAAATTCCTCATACTAGTGCTCTGAGCTAATATATTTACGACACGTGACTTCGTACCTTTTTTAATTTTGTTGGAGTTCGCGAAACCATTTCGCGTCAAACCATCGGCCTTCTTCCCCACACCTCCTCTGCCTTGCATCTCGTAGCAACTTCAAACGGGTCAACTTCACATTCCTCGTCACAAACATGAGGCTGCGATTAACTGTGCGTAGGCACAATCTTCCTGATTGTCATATCATTTGGGATGTCAATACCTCAACATCTGCGCCCACAGTATTAGAATTATTGGATCAGATTAATGAAGTAATTCCTATCGAATCTACAGAATGGGGAATGGAGGATTATGCAGTTGAAGTCAAGGGAAAAGAAGGCGTTAATTATGAATGCTTACACTTTCAGCTTGTGGGTAAAGTGATGAAAGAAGAAGATGAACTGATGTGAGTTTGGTCTAGCATTTAATACGCGTTTGCAAAAAAAAAAATATGCTAATGCCTAGGTATCTTTAGCATACGCCCGCTTCTTACACATGATCTGCGAGTGCGAAAAATATCTGGAAGGCATCAAATCTCATCGGATGGGAAACATTTGGTTGATGGTATCGCGTTTGGAAGGCCCATATTGAAGAGACCTGTGAACCGTCCTGCAATTGATATTCCCCCTCGCAAACGGTGCAGAATTACGATCGATGGGGAGGACGAAGAGAATGAGGATTCATTAACTGACTTGGAAGATGCTGAAACTGCAGCCAAACGAATAGCCTTCCTGACAGAACTTGATGAAGATGAAGACGACGAGGAGGACGATGATTTTGAGCCAGACGGGGAGGACGATGAGGACGAGGAAGAAAGCGACGAGGAGGTCGAGGGTACAAATAATCGACAACTAGTTCTTCATGCAGATTTTGAGAATGATGACGAAGAGAGTGGTGGGGAGGTCGATAATACAGACAATCGACAGCTTGTTCTCCATGCAGATTTTGAAGATGCCGACGAAGAGGACGATGGAGATTTTGAACCAGGCTTTGAGGAGGACGAAGATGGGGAAGAATCGGATGAATCGGATGAAGCTTTTGAGGGATTCCAAGATGACCAGCCGACTTTCAGCGCTCCCGGAAATGACACGGAAAATTCAGGCAAGACTGACAAGCTAACTATCGCCGATCAATCTTTTCTTTCGGGTGTGAAGAACGCTTCAACAAAGGCGAAGATATGTAAGTTGCATACGGCTTTTCCCAAGGCCTCTATTACTGTTGTCAACTATGTTCTAGAAGGCTCTCATGGAGATGTATCCGAAGCTTACGAGGCTTTGGCCCGGGGATATGTTCCTGCTAAGCCAAAGAGCTCTATTTTGCAAATGCCTTCTAGTCGTTCCAAGGTATCACAATCCTCATCTAAGAGCCAAAGTTCTAAGAGAAGCGAAGTAGAAATTGTGCCTGAGCATAACGGTCCTGAACCAGCCGATGAGATGGATTTGGACGATGAAGAGTCTGGTTCGGAGGAGGAAGACGCGTTACTGCAGCATTATGATCATCACGGTTTGCCGCCTGGGTCAATCAAATCGGGCAATGCATTGTCTTGCATGGCAGAAGCTATGGGGGAGTCTCCCAATTCTAAGCCAAAGCTAACCAAGTTTGCAACTGTTTCGACCAGAAATAGTGGCATCAATGCTACAGGGGGAGATTTTAGCAATGGACTTATATCTACACCAGCAATAGATCTCAAGTCGAACGACGATGAAATCACTCTTAATAATGAAGATTCGTCAGATTCGTCTTCCGAGGTCGAATCAAGCAGTAGTGACGATAGTGAGGATTCTTCTGGCGAAGACGATTCTAGTGATGCCGCCGACGCATCATCATCATCTAATAGTGAGAGCGATAGCGATAGTGATTCTTCGAGCGATTCCTCCAGCGACGATGATGAAGCACCAGAAGTCAAATCGAGTAAACTACCTGCGCCAGTGACTGGAGCAGTCAAGTCAAAGCCGACCCCATCTACCGATATAGTTGCGTCAACCCCCCGAACGCCAGTGCCTCCTAGACAAGGTAAAAAAGCGACCCACACCAGAAATCAACGCCGTAGACAAGGTATCGCCCTTGCTAGATTTAAAGAGCGAGGTATTTTGCCAGAGGACACCACGGTATCCGAATTCAATCGGCTGGAGGTTGGTGACAGCACTTCCCCTGAAGATGCCCTTGCTGCACTCGGAGTCCTGAGAGCAAATACCAATTCTGCCAAAATTCAGAATGCAACAAACAAAGCCTTGGCTGATGCCGATGAGTTTGACGCTCGTAGACGTCAATTGCTTGCGTCTCTTGCATCCGGCGGTATCGAAGTGTCTCCAAGAAGCGGCAAGGCTGTGGTTGCTACCAAGGATGTCGCGGAAATGGTCAGCGGTGCTCCCAAGACTAACAAACATCCACCCAAGGAACCTGTTGTAGATTCCAAGATGGCTGAGGTGCCTTCGCAAGAGGATTCCAACCATACGCCGACAAGCTCAAATAATCTAGGTGCAGATTCACGACGAGCAAAACTAGATGTCGGTGCTGGTCGTCGACTATTGTTTGGAGCACTGGGCATGAAAACCCCCAAGACAAAAGAAGACGAGGACAAGCTTCGTAGTGACTTGATGAAAGACGCTCGGGTTCCGAAAACTACCAACCATCCTGAACAGTCTATACTCCAACAGGCTGACATCCCCGTCATTGATGATGATTCATGGAGAGATAAGATTATCTATCGAGCAGTTGAATGTTGTCAAGAAGGTATCGTATTAAGTGAACCTCCATTTCCATTCGTTCAACGATGGGATCCTCAGCAGCAAAATAATAGAGGTGGCAAGAGGAAGAACCAGACCCAAGCGTATAATGAAGAGTCCCAAAGTTCAAAGAAGCGAAAGCGACGCAAGGGAAAACAAACCTATTCTGAAGAACAGGAGTATTTCGACGAATCTTACCAACCAAGCTATGAGGAAGATGCGATGGAGACACAATCGACGGAGCCGCCAGCAAGACAAGTCGAGAGTTTGGAACATGGGGCTGAAATAGGAGATTTTATTCAAGAAACCCCTGATCTGGTCGAACTGCCAGAAGATCTAGCTACCTTGCTAAATCTAGAAGTAAATGTGGTACAGTCTGGAATGATTATTGCTTTCAAGCAAATGCTCATGGACGAAAGTACAAAATGGCAGCCGCAGATTTCAGCTTATCGTACGGCCTCTGTTCTTTCTGTCGACGATAACGGTAACATATCGGTTGCCTTGGCAAGAAGAGACAGAGATCGCCCCGTGAAGCATTATGATGAGAATGGACAGAGAATTTGGGGCAAGTTTGAAATGCCGGAGGAGGACGATGATGATGAGGAAGAGGACAATGGAGAAATGGTCGTCACCTTTAACGAGCTTGTCGAACCCAAGATTGTCGCCCCTGCCCCAGTAAGCCTGTCGACCGAAATTTCCAAAAGTGGAATGACGACTGATGAATCAGTGACTTTAAGCAACGGAAAAGAAGAAGAAACACAGTACTCTCATGTCACCGAGACGCAGTATTTTGATACAGACCCACCTGCATCCGCCGAAATCGTGGACGTAGTTAGTACGCCACTTAAATCGAAGCTAGACTATTTGCAAGCTGAAGCATTACCGGAATCGATTACAGACAGTGCTAAAGAGGAAATCTCGCATCTGATCAAGGAGGCTGGTTTCCGTTCTAATGTCCCGTCCTCCATAATTCGAGATTTTGCGTCCAATGCCCGGGAAACTCGAGATGAGCCGCCAGTCGATAAGTTGAGGACAGAAATAATGGCGGAAATTGATGACGCTTCATTTTCACCAAAGTTCAATGGTTTCGGCTCGAGTTCACCGGTTCGACAACGGCAACCTACCACTTCTCCCGACAGGCAACAATCGAGCTGGCACACTGTGGGATCCCAAGAACCTTCAAGCGCTCCAGCTCATGACAAACCAGAAATGATGGAAAGCAGGGCATTCGAAACAACTGTCCAGAAAGATGTATCTATAACCATGCCACAAATAACTTCCGAACTACCTAGCCCTCATGCTAAGACACCCACCAAGAAAGTCAATGTTGACAAAGCTCAGGCGATGTGGGAGGTCTTCCAGTCACGGAGGAATTCCACTAGTCCAGTTGAGACAGACCCAACACTTGACACGATCGAAGTAGATTGCAGAACAGCGGATCCACGGTTGTCGGGGCAATCATCATTCGCAAGTTTGGTCACCGACCATGGGCGGCAACCTGACTTCAGTTTTGAAAACATGCGACACCAGGAATTTGATACCTCTAAAACTGACGAGGTGGCAATGGATATGGCGGCGCACGATGTCCACAAGTCTGAGGATGAGCCTCAACTTCCTCCACACCGACCTAATTCATCTAGTAGACCGATTGAGAACAACAATATGGTTGAACCCTCGTCAGAAGATTTTCCAACTATTGAAGAGATGCTGAGTCAGCACTCTCAGTCTTTGATGAACCGCGAGAAGAGTGCTTCGCAAACTCCATCAAAGTCTCAGGCTGATGCTGAGAAGAGTAGAAAGATTTTGGCAGCCTTTGACGATACACAGTCTTCAGCAACTAAAGTGGTGAAGAGCAATAAAGTGTTGGCGGCATTTGATGATTCGGATTCGGATATTTCCCAAACGAAAGCTGAGATTAAACCAAAGAAGGCAGTTGAGACAAAATCAAAGATGGTCATGGCTGCATTTGATCCATCTTCTGATGAAGACGACCAGATCACGCCCAAGGCGTCTAAACCTTCCAACCCTCACCCTGCTCAATATCGAACTTCCAAAATACCCCAAAGTTCACAAGTCATCATGGACCTGACTCTTTCAAGCGATATTGAGCCTGAACCTGAAAAGGTCAAATCAAAGGGTTCCGATTTGGACGGGGACGACGATTTTCAGGTTGGATGGGGAGCAAAGACGAAAAGTAATTTGAGGGAATTGAAGAGACAGGGGAGCAATAGCTTGGGGGGGACAACAAATGCTTCTCTAAACGCCAAATCTTCTAGAAGAAGATTCTAAGCATATGAGCTTATGTAAGTCTATAATTATCGCGAAATTAAGGGATGTACTTCGGATATTGGCAAATACTGCTTGTAAAATTCAAAGTAGCTGGGTATTGTGCGCCGGTCCGCGGACTCAGAATAATAAAGTAGCTTCAAAAATTAATATAATTACAGATACTCATTCTCAAATTCTGCAAGAAATTGACCATAAGAGTTGTGTTTGCGGCATTGGACTTCATTCTTCTTGCCGTTGAATGCTCCTTGTGATGACTGCATAAATGCTTCGCACATCGATCATCATTCATTACCTTTCCTTTCTTTGAACCTTCCATTTCTAATCTCGGCAACATTCTGTTCCTCCTTGATCCTCGCCTCCTTTATCAGAACTAATAAGACAAATCATTTGATGATGTTTATTTTATTCGGTTTTGTTTTTGTTTTTGTTTCAGTTCTGTTTCGTTTTCATCTCATCCTTGATATGTAAATCCTCGTTTGGTGGGCGTTCGGCCAAGGAAAATGTGTTGGCTCTTGATCATTCTTGATTCTTGAATGTAAGGTCAGGGTTTCTAGAATAATTGTTTCCGTCACCACCCATTCTATTTGACTTACTTGCTCTCGATTTCAATGCGAGAAACATTTATCTGGTGATAAATCCATTCGCAAGTGCGAGTTTTGATATTTCAGTTATATTGAACATACAATACAATCTATGCTATATCTCTTCAATAACTTTTGAGAGAATATTGAAGTATATAATTTTAGGGTTCCCTCATATTGATCATTATAACCGACCTAGTCATCGGTTGTATTCAAGAACCGTCTTTCCCGGTTTTCAAGGCCAGCCCAATACGTATATTCTCAAAGTACCTAATCATTTACCCTGAGCCGCACATATACGGGTTTTACCCCACCAGTCATCGTTTTCATGTGTCGAGAAAGAACATACCTATTCACTCTAACACCATATCACCTTCTCAGTTCTCGAAGCTACGTTCGACCTCTCGACGTTTCGCTTTCTTATTTGGAAGTGGAAACGATTTCTTGATTGCACTTGCAAGATATATGTATATATATCGAGTTCGGGTTGGAGTTCAAGTTCTATTTCAAGCCTGAACGTTTGGAGGTGCCGATCATGAGTACGACGAGTACCAGAAACTTCAAAGAAAATATGAAATTCATTTCACTGCTCGTTCTCTTGAGCTTCTTACCAATTATTTTCGCCACGGCATTATCGACTCCTGCTGTGGCTCCTACAGTAACCAATGTTGCCGTCTCGGCATCTTCGAATTCCTTCCTACTGCGGAATGGTTTGAGAAGTGAGGACCTTGGAGATGAAAATAAAGCTACGAGGACGAATGTAGAGGATCATCCTTTGATTACAGCCGCGCCTACTGTGGAGGAGATCCATCTTCAGGAAAAATATCATCTGACTACGTATTGGAGTTGCGTTACGCTGCACACTTATATCCATTGCGGATGGTAAGTGCATTTTCCATCATTACAACACCAGGCGTTGGTTTGAACAATGGAGTCTTATCTTAGGCATGACATTTCATTCTCAATACTCGGGGGAAAGTGTGTAGGGACATCACGATCCCAAATGGATATCAAAAGGAGAAGAACGTAAAAGTTAACTCGCATGTGAATAGGCATGAACCAGTTGTTGCGGGAGGAACAGAAATTGCAGGTGCATCATGCGGGTCGTGTAATGCTGGGAGGGTGGCGATGATGGCTGCGGGAGTGGTGGTGGCCGCTGGAGTTTTGTGATGAGGCTTTTTGCGCGGGCATTTTGGAGTGGATTTATGGTCGGCGGCTGGTGTTTGGTAGGGAGGATAGCGGGGATGAATTCGGAATGGCCTTTTGTTGAATATATGGATCCAGATGTTATGTGGTCAGACGTGTGTATTAATGCAACACTTTAATATGGGAGGATCATTATTGGATTTGCAGAGGAGTTATGGTATTCTTTAGCAGATGGGTATTATGCAAACCATACTGGACTACGTTTCTTAGGTTATTGATATGAATTTAACACTTCGACTCTATTCAAGCTCCTTATTTCGGGTCCTTGTAGACCTGATGCAGTTAGTTGTGAGAGTCTTGCTTCTCATGTCAAGAGTTTATTGTTCTTCTCACACTTTCGTACAAGACAGCACTGAAATTCCGCCCTCAGATGGATTTGGAAGGAAAGTATCGATCCCATCATCATCCAAGTATCAGCCATATATATGCTTGTGATTACAAGATGAAAAGTAGATCACCTTGCCCTGCACAAATTATCATAGTATAAATTACAAATCATTGATGGCATGAAACATTCCCCCCCCCCCAAAAACACCAAAAAACATCTAGGTTGTGAAAATTTTTGTTGGTCAAACTTCACTGGAAGCATGAGAAAAGAAAGCTCAGCAGGGATTATAAAAATGTATGAAACTCACAGGGGACTGTCATAAAATCATATTATGAGTTCCCCCTTGCCCGAATTTTGACTAATAGAAATTATACAGCTTAAAAACTCAGTAGGCGGTAGGTAGTTTGGGTGCCTCCTTTTCTTTGATTGTTATCTACCTTGACTCTCTTTTATATGACGTCTTTTATGTAACTTGGAAGCACGAAAGTAAGTTGTGCAGCTAGAAGTAATGTGTTTAATTTTTGATATGAGAATTGGCTTTTGGGTTGACGCGAATAGAGAATGGAGATGAAAGGGAAGCTGGGATTGAGGAGGAGGATGAGAAGAAAAGAAGTTAGATATGTATGTAAAGAGAAGAGAAGATAAAGGAGGAATATAAATAAAAAACTTGATAGCGGTTGTGGGATGGCGAGTAAGTATTGAAGTGAGGTTGACGTTCAATTTGTTATGATGCGGGATGTAGATAAACATGGGATACCTATTAATAGGTAGGGAATATATGGGTGACGGTATTAATCTTTCAAGGACAGCGATGGTCAACTAGTGATAATTAGCAGCAGGTCAAAGTAAAAAGTTCAAGCCACCATTCACGAGTTTCATATATATAGGTAAGATAAGAACTATCTGAAGTTGCATGCTCGCTAAAGGAGAGCCTGTGTTAAATATTTGAAGAATCCGGATGTTGCTAAATTACAAGAAAGCCACGGGTTTCCTATCAGCTTGATTGCGGTCCTTCCAACTACCTGATCCACCCCCATAATCTTCTTAATCTTCTAACCTCGCGGGCAACGTATCCGTCCCAACGTATCCGTCCCAAAGTGCGCTCAGAGTAAGATCGCATTCTTGCGCCAAGGCATTCTCGTTCAAGAGGCGGTCTTTCAACAATGACTCAAAACTGTGACCAAAATAGGTGGTGGTGAGATCGGTAAGTCTATAGCCGGAGAATTTTATATCGTTAGATGGGGGGTCGGAAAATAGCTTGCCATTAAAAACCACGTCATCAAGGGTCATATCATTTTTTATTGTGTCAAAAATCTTAGACCACTCTCTGGTATCACCTTTCAAGCGACAAGAATGCATCCTTATGAATCTAAGAGTTCTGGCATGTCTCTGGAGAAATCCAGTTAGAGAGATGCTGTTACCCGACATGAAGGCAATTTGCAGGCTTTCCAAATTTGGCAATGTCACTTCCCTTGCGAATTCGTTCCAGTAAAGGTGGGGCAGATCCATGTCGCCGTTATCTCGTCTGATAGAAATAGTAAGATCTTCAAGATTGAACGTGGCTTGTAGCAATTGTACCAATCCTCTCGAACTATTGGCCGAGCAATCTTCTGATATGCCGATAAGGAGTTGGCGAAGATATCTTCCTTCTGGTCCTGAAAATATGGTGCTTGAGCTGACTGAGACACTAGGTAGTATATCCAAGCCTATTTTATCGAGATAAAGGTATTTCAGCTTCGTGCCAGCCTTACCGGCGACAGCAAGAAATTTTAGAGCTTCGTCGCAAAAACCCGCCTTCAAATCTTCGTCAACATGGAGTGGCGATCCGATATCAGAGTATAAACGCTGAGATTGATAGGACATGACCATCGGATCCATACTCAATGCGGTCAACCCTCTGAAGTTGGGCAATGCTTGTGAAAATATCGATTTACTATAGCCTCCCTTCTTCATTGATTGCTGCTCTTGGTCTATCTTTTTGAAAGCTTCAATCTCGCGACGGGTCTTTTCGATTCTTGAATGTCGGCCTTCTCCATCTTCACCAACGTGGAGATCCTCTCCTCCAGTGGTCACGTCTTCAGCCTCTTCTAGTTGAGGAATCCGATTCCACATCATCATCATCATCACCATAATTGGTGCATAACATATGGCTCTGACATACTTCGACAACTCGGAATGTTTCGATATATTGAGCAATTTTTCGAAGCTCTCCTTAGTGTATATAACGTATAAAGTATGAACAAGCATTTGTATTCCAGCGTCCGCACAGGTCTTGCTCGCCAATCGAAAATTCGGTACATCTTCATATTCGAGATATCTGCAGACTCTTCGGATAATTTCGGGAGGCAAGACATCAACAAGTGAAGACTGAACTTTATCATTCACTTTCACACTCATCGTGGCTGGTTTTGAACGATCAGCAAGCTGTAAGCAAGGGGTTGAACAGGAGTATAATACCATCATATATAATACTTGCTTGGCTGATTATTGACGGAGTATTCGTTGCGTGAACTGCCATTTTATATGTCTTCGGTCAACCCTTTACTTGAGATCCGTTGACATATGAGATTCGAGATTCGAGATTCGAAACGAGATATGTGCAGTTTGAGAAGCGAGACGAGGGGAAATATGAAGTTTGATATCAAGGTAAAAGTCTTAGATAGAGTATCTAGCATCTAGTACTCTAGGAAAAACTTGAAGGGTGTTTTTATGAACTAGGTTGAACTAGGTAGATCAAGAGAGAAATGAAAAGCTTTGTGGGGGGAGGTGGAGTTGGAATTGAGTATAAGATGTTGCGGGGGAAATATTTCAAACGACTTATTATTACCTACCTATTGACAAACGAATTCACTTCCGAGGGCCTTTTACCTGTAATAAATAAGCCTAGTACGTACTCCAGACTTCATGTGACCAAATTGTGTGATGGATTCATTTGACAAGAGGAGATGAGGGCTTCTAGAATGGTAGGTAGGTTAGGTTAAAGTTTACAAACCTGGTGTAATAAGCTTCAACAGTTATGAGTCTTTAGTCTTGAGGGATGTGCTGACACACACAGATATCAGGCAGGTCCTTTTAACTTGAAATTTGATTGGAAAATGGTCTTCCCCTGAGGTTATCAGAGGACTTCAATATCAATATCAATATCGATGTCGATGAAGTTTGTAGCATCACGGACAGAAACGCGAACGCGAATCTTTTGTCGCGAGATCACTGTACCTTGTAGAGTCACATCACCGTCACCGTCACCGCCTTTCCGTAACCTTAATGTAACTTCCATTCTGCCAACCTTTTTCAGTCACTCCCACCATTACTCCCACCGAAGAATGTAAGATCTTACCTACCTATTTTCATCCTCCTACGGTATTGTATTGTTTTGTTATTGTATTACATTGCATTATATTGTATTATATCGTATTCGGCTTCTCGGCGGACAAACGATGATGACTACCCACCTCATCAATGTTCACATCACACAATTTTCCATCCATCTCTTCAATCTTTTCATTTTGCCTTCCTCCGCCGGGAGTCATAAGGTTATATCGCGATCTGATATTTGTAAGCCTCTAAGACTTGACCGAAATAGGCAATCGTCGAGTTTGATCTTACGGATAGGTATGATATGATATGCGGAGTACAATTTCGAAGGAGCTACTAGAAACAGAAGTGTATTCGTAGGGCTTAGGTTGATTTTTCTTTTATGTTTCTTCGGCGGAGATTTCACAGAATGTGTAAGCATTCCTAACCCTGTGTAAGAATGGGATCCGCAAGGCGGTCTGTGAAGAGGGTTGAATAGGTATCAACACACGAGTATGAGTGAGAGTGAGGGTGAGGGTGAGTGAGATGGGAAGGCTTTGTATAAAAAGATCATGTTGCTGTTGTGATGAAAGATATCAACTTTTAATATTAATCCGTTTTACCTCCCAGCTTTTGTGCTACTTATTTGACTTCCTATTGATATTACCTTGCAATTGTTCATCCCTAGAAAGTTCGTTACAATACCAAGATTGGTATTCCAAGACAAGCAAGCAAAATGGCAGATTCAAGACCAATAACGTTGGTTTCTGATACTGAATTGGAAAAGAGTACTGCTCCTTCGGTCGACGATTCGATATTGAGAGAGCAGAAGAACAGCGCAGATGGTGCGGCAGTAGAAAACGGGGAGGCAAAAGACAATGGACAGGAGGAATATGGCATAGAGTATCCAAAGGCCTTTGCATTGGTGATGATAGTGGTTGCATTGTGTCTTAGTATCTTCCTCGTCGCTTTGGATATGACCATCGTCGTATGTATACATTGTCACCCTTCTACCTACAAGAATCACATTACATTCTAAATTCATTAGCTAAACGTCAACTTAGGCCACTGCAATTCCTAAGATTACCGATCAATTTCACGGCTTAGATCTTGTCGGCTGGTATGGTTCTGCATTCTTCCTTACACTCGGTTCCTTCCAATCGACCTGGGGAAAGGGCTATAAATATTTTCCTCTAAAGACAACCTTCCTCTTGTCCATTTTTGTGTTCGAACTAGGAAGTTTGATCTGCGGTATGTTCTCTTAAATCCACAACTCCAACGGCACAACTAATCCCAAAACTCTTAGGCGTTGCTCCCAATAGTACCGCTCTAATAGTAGGCCGGGCCATTGCTGGACTCGGAGGTGCAGGAATTGCATCTGGAGCATATACAATCATAGCATTCGCAGCACGCCCGCAACACCGCGCAGCTTATACTGGAGTCCTGGGTGCATCATATGGAGTAGCATCTGTAGTGGGCCCTCTTCTTGGGGGTGTATTTGCAGATAAATTAACATGGCGTTGGTGCTTTTACATCAATTTGCCCATTGGAGGTGCTGCTGCGGCTATTATTCTATTCCGTGAGTACTTAGCTGATTCTCCCTACTCTCTATATATAAAATGACTGCTAACATGACAACTGTCTAGTGTTCACTACTCCTCCAAATGCAGTACCAGCTCCTGCTACTCTTAAAGAAAAGATCTTACAAATGGATCTTCCCGGAACCTTCACAATCATGGCCAGTTTCGTCTGCTTTTTCCTATCTCTGCAATGGGGCGGCCAAACCAAAGCCTGGAAATCTGCCGATGTCATCGGAACCCTCATCGGCTTCGTCCTTCTCCTCATCCTCTTCCTTGTAATTCAATATTTCCAAGGCGAGCGTGGAATAATCGTCAGTCGTTTGTTAAAAGAACGCACTATTCCTGTAGGAATGGCATATGCTTTTTTCCTTGGTGGTGGATGGTTCCTCTTACTTTACTATCTTCCATATTACTTCCAGGTCGTTTCTGGAGTTTCGGCTTCTCAATCTGGTGTGCGAAATCTGCCAATGATTATTGGTACTACCATTGCCACTATTATATCTGGAGGACTGATCTCTGCATTTGGTCACTTGTAAGTCCCCATTCTACCATTTTATAGGTCTCTAACTGTCGCTTACTAATGTATCCTTCCAGCGTTCCCCTCATGATTATTGGCGCAGTCGGCGGAACAGTCGGATGCGGTCTTCTCTACACCCTGTCCACCACCTCCACCTCCGCCCAATGGATAGGCTACCAGGCACTTGCCGGCCTCTCAACAGGTCTCGCATTCCAAATTCCCGTTATCTCCTCCCAAGCCATTGTCTCCTCGGTCGACCTTTCATCCGCAACAGCCATGGTACTCTTCCTCCAAACTATCGGCGGCGCCTTTTTCATCTCTATCGCCGAAGCAGCATTTGCAAACCGGATTCTACACGTTCTTCCTCATTATGCGCCTTCTGTATCGCCAGCCCAAGTATTGTCAGTAGGGGTTAGCGAATTAAGAAACGTGTTTGGGAAAGAGGGTGAGGTCATTCAGGGGATTATAGAAAGTTATTTGCAGGGGTTAAAGGTTACGTATGCGATGGCAATAACGTGTTCAGGAATTGCGGTGTTTGTGGCTTTGGGAAGTAAGTGGCCTTGGAAGAATTTGAAAGGTAAGACCTCGATGGGCGGTGCTGCTTAGATGGAAGACTCGGAGTGGAGGAAGTACTTGCTAAAAGAATTTGCGCTAAAGATGATAGATGAAGAGACGATGATGATTGGTAAATATAGAATTGAGCATCAAGTATATAGGGAGTTCTTCTCACGTGAAATAGCAGTATAATGTATATCATCTCCTCGAAGATCGTCCCCAAGAAATACAAATTTCACCTAGAGTGAGCTTCGAAGCGTCACTAGCGTTTAATCCCTGTCAAGTGTTCTTTTCATTTGGTACACTGCTGAATTAATTTTGGAGACTCGAAATGAGACTGGTTGGGGAGGCTAGACGTTCGTAGTCTGCAACTAGTAGTTCTAGTTCTAGGACTTTTGCTCTAGTTCACGCACAAAAGATTAGTAAATTCATTTACAATATTCTAAATCTCAGTTGAAAACTCTTATTCCTACAACATAAAAAATTAGGTATCATACATCTCTAATATTTTTCATGTTTCAATTGAATCAATTCGCTTTCGACTTACCTCGTACGATCCACCTCAATACAATAACATCAATCCAAACATACGACTCTATCACATCTACCTCAGAACATCACATTACATCAATCTTGATAAATCATCGCGATTTAGACACCGATAATCAATCTACATCTGCCATTCAACTTAAATCCCCAACAATGGCCTCCCGAAGCTCCTCCTCCTCCTCCGATGATTCTGTCGACTTTATTCTTTCTGACAACGTGGACGGACTCTTCTTCTTCAGAGATGACCACCAAGAAGATGCCAACAATCAATCTGCGACAGATAATCAACCTACCATGGAGAACCGACCTATCCCAGCCTATGTACCAGCTCCCCCTACAGCAACCTGTATCTGGCCCCCCCAACAGTTATGGAAAGCCTAGACACCCTCTTCTGGATCGGGTTCACTATCCCCAAAGCCCTCGAGATCTGGAAAAAATGGAAGTCCCTAGAGAATCCATCTCAGGGTGCTATTAGCGAGTATTTAGGTGGCATAACATTCATGGATTGTATACTACGCCACATCGTCGAGCCAAACGAAGAAGATAGGCCACAGAACATGGAGTGGGCTGAAGAGGCGAATGCGAATATGATCAGATGGGGAATAGGATACGAGTTACGAGCATTAATTTTGGATGAGGGGGTTAGGGACTTTGTCCTTTTGCAGCCGGTGAGCCATCTGGTAGAACATTTATTACGGCTATCACTTAAGCGATGCGCCAAAAGGATCATACGCTCCGAAAGGATCAGGCGCAGAACGCACACTACAATCTACAATTTAGGGAAGAGCCTTTGAGTTCTTTCCCGTGCTATACCCAATGTTGGGAATAGCAACACAGAAGTTCCGAATACCTCAACGTCTTCTCCAACGCATTTCCTCCACCCACTCCCAAGAGTTCTCGAAAGCCAAGAAACCCTCCTATACCTCGGTTGGAGCCCCCCATCAATGCTCTCGAAATCTGGACAAACTGGAAGGCTCTTGAAGAAATCCAAAGCAACGAGTCGGACGAAGAGCTCAAAGTCAAGTCGAATTCCTTTCATTTGTCATAGCTTGCATCCCTCATCTAAAACAGGGAGAGATACAACAGTATATGGATATTGAAATGAAGGGATGGGGAGTGGGGGATAGGTTGAGAGAGGCGATTATGGATGAGATGTTTAAGGATGTTAGACAGACTGGGAGGGCAAGGTATTGCAGAAAGTCGATGATTATGAGATGGGACATCGGACAAAACTTCGGAAGCAGATCCTGATTGGTGGAGGGTAATTAGATGAGGGGGTATTTCAATGTTCAGATGAGAACTATTGATGGGATGGAGAAGTAGTATAGTCTTTTGGAGGAGTATGTTACGTACTCGAGCATATCTATGTAGCAAGTTCTCAGTGTTCATCTGACACAAGAACATTCAGGTTATAAAAGTAGTCTTATGGGTTTCTGGGCAGAATGCTAACTTGAAGTCGTCCCATTTGAATTAATCGATATTGCATTTTTATTGTCTTCAAATCATTCATGTCCTGACGAGATATCAAAGCCATAAGATCGGCCCGTATCCTATCCCTCCTCAAAACGCCAGGTATAAATAACATCCCCTTCCCTTCACCTCCTTCACCTCCCTCACCCAGAGTCCTCTCATATCAAACCCACCTAACTCTCCACCCCCAAAGCCTTAGCCCCGACCAACCTTCCCCCCTCAGCCCCCAAAACCCAATACTCAACCCTACTTCCCTCCCCGGGCACCCTATAAACCCTCACATCACTCCCCTTACTCGCATCTCTAACCGCTTTCACAATGTCTTTATATTGTCCGTGGGGGTCCCATTCTCCTATATCCATTATTTGGATTTCCTCCGCAGCATCCGAGGGGGAAGGATGTTCTATGAGTTTGGCGAGAGTTTCTTTTCATGTTAGCATTTACAAAAATGAATATTCCCCATAGACAGCATCACAGGAAAAATAATATGGGGAAATGGAGAAACACATACCCTCATCAGGTAACCCGCTCCCCTCATTCTTCAACGCCACAACCACAAAAGGTTCATCCGAATCACTGATATACCACGCATCCTTTGTCGCTCTGACCAATACCCCAGGTACATCCACCTCATCATCCATCGTTTTAAACTCTGCTTTCTTGCTGTTACCAGTAGTTTTCGATGTGCCAGCGCTGGGGTCCTCATTGGCTTTATCGAGAAACGCCATGTAATCTTCGTCGGTTGCCATTGTATCTATGGTGTTGATATTGATTTGTTCGGGCGGCGAGGCTTCGGTATCTGTATTTGTATGCTCTGAAGGCTTGTTCTCGTTCGTATTTCTATGCTTAGGAGTCGAGCTGCACAGGAATCGCCGCTCACTTATTCCTCCAAATACACTTGCAATACTAGATCTTCCCTCAAGCCCGGTAACTCGATTTCGTCGAAATAAAGAAGTAGGAGCCGTAAACACAACCCTACAACCTACACGATAATTGGAACCTGAGCCGTCGACACACCCGGCAATTCTGCCCGCGGCCTTTCTACCCAAGGTAAATGGCCTAATGATTGCGACTTTCTTCCTTCCTCGTTTGTTCTATCACCCTGTCTAACGTTATTTTCTCTTTTCCACAGCTCCTGTTTTATAAATAGAAGAAGTTCGACTTTGTGGCGCAGATTTCGTTTGTCTTTTGTTTTGATTCTTGTTTTTGCGATTTTTCTCGATTGATTCCTTGATGCTTCGGTATGGAATGGCGAGGACGGCGGAAAGTGCACCCATTGAAGCTAAGAGAGAGAGACAGAAAGAGAGAGAGAGAGAGGGGGGTCGAGGGAGAGGATGTTGTGCGACTGCGGTGACGTGACGTGGGGTAAGGTCAATGGGAAACTTTTCTTTTTTTTCTTGTTGGTGCAAGATAAAAATCTGCAGTAAAGGGGACGATAAGGTTATATATAATAGGTACCCAGCCAGGTACAGATTAATGAGAAGGGAAAATTATTTAGAATTCCGAGGTTGGCACGTAATAATTCGATTTGTATGAAGACTCGGATTAAAGGGATGGAATATAAATTATCAATCACCAATGTCTACTACCTGAGAAGAAAGAAGGAATATACCTATATATATATATATATATATATATATATATATAATATATAATAATATACTACCGTCAGCCATATTGTAAAAAAATCATTTGATCATCAACACTGCCAACTCATAACCCTTTGAAAGCTTGAGTCCATAACTAAACTACGTAAAAAATAAACACTTTTCATATCGAAATTTTCACTCTCATAGTGGGCTCATCAAAATCTGAACATATTTAAAATTATTGGATATCATTGACATTTCTTCATTGATGGAATGCTAGTAATATCCATGGGTAATCATGGACTGCTTGTTGCACATATGATACCCCCACCGACTACACCTGTCGAAAAGCCAGAAACCCGAAATGCAGAACCAATTTTTTGAATTTAAGAAGATGTAGCAATATCCTTCTTGAGGGTACCCAAGAAGGTGTGCTTCTCTTCGGGGGTTTGGTAAGCACCGTGACCGAACTTGGAGGATGTATCGATCCATTTCAACTCAACCTTCTCCAAGGCCTTTCTTGAGGTGTGAACGAACATGGATTTTCTGAGAGTCATGACGCGCTTCTTGACACCTGGAACGGAACCCTTAAGCATGATGAAGTCGTTCTTGACCTCACCATATCTAACAAAGCCACCCATACTATAATTTATTAGTCTTCTGTTATGCAAAGTGCTGTGGTGTAAGAACTTACGGAGTAATGGCCTTCTTGGAGACATCGAACTCAGTGGCGGCGTTGTTGGGGTCGTCACCACGGCCGATACGGTAGACCTTGTGGTTGCAAGAGGTACGATGATGGTATCCATCTTGACCAGCACGGGCAACAGTCCATTGGACGTGGGCCGGATGCCAGGCACCGATACAGGCAACCTTACGGAGACCCTTGTGTGTCTTTCTTGGAAGCTTCTTGGTTCCCCATCTGCTGGTGACACCGGAGAAACCGTGTCCCTTGGTGACGGCAATGACATCAATCATCTCATCTTGCTCGAAGATGGAGCTGATCTCAACTGGCTTCTCGAAGAGACCGCTGGCGAAGTCAACCTTCTCAGCGACGCTACCTCCGTTAACTTGGATCTCCATCAAATGGGCCTTCTTTTGCTTGAGAGGAGTCTTTCTGATTTGGGTGTGGGCGAGGACACGGACGACGGTGCAGTACTTCTTGATACGCTCGAGTTCACGGGTGATGGAAGATCCGCTGTTCTCGGAGTGCTTCTTGGCGTACTTGGTGAAAGCCTTCTTCTTGCTCTTGTACCAGTTCTTGTAGAATCTGCGCTTAACTTCGTCGCTCAAGTGCTCGGCCCAGACAGTTGTAAGGGATCTGAGACCACGAGGAGTCTCAATGTAACCCACTAGACCAACAACGATAACCTAAAAAGATATTAGCCATTGGCTTGAGCCAAGCGGGCTGCGTTGTTCGTACCGGTGGTGTCTCAATGACAGTCACTGCCTCAACGACCTCCTTCTTGTGTGTTTTCGCACCAGGACGGTCGAGATCGCGGACAATGGTAGTCATACCAGCCTTGTAACCAAGAGTGGCAGTAAGGTGGACTGGCTTGGTCTTATCATCCTTGGGGAAACTGGTTGCCATTGAAAAGTTAGTAAATTAATTCTTCTTTTCCCAGATAAATTTGCAGGCAGATATTGATTGATTCAAGGAATTTTTCAACCAGAATTAAAAATAAAATTGGGGTAAATGCTTCACCTCTTGACCTTTCCGCGGTGACGGCTTGCTCTCTTTCTTGGGAGATAAGCAAGGGATCCGTGACGGGGAGCTTCGAATTTACGGTGCGACATGTTGGCGGTGGTCGACTTCTTTGGGTGTTGAGGTTCGAAATCAAAAGTTCAAAAGATTTCAATGAGAAAAGTTCACAAATTGGTGTCTGTGGGATTTCTCGGTTAGAGGTCTCTTAGTGTTCCTAAAGTAGACTAGTGCGTAAATGAAGGAAAAAAGTTGTTGATATTTTTGCGCTGATGGGTCTCGGCATCAACAATGCACGTGATCGAGGTGAGAACTTCTCTACTTCCATTTCCAGCTTCCTGGAAAACCCCCATTTGACAGATGCACCATTCTACTGTTTTTCTGTTATTGATTATAGAGTAGGGCCATGGTGTATATATAATTTATCCCCTTATTTCCCTGATTTCATTCTCATGTTTGGACTCTTATTTGTTAGTAGCAGCTGGTGTTATATCAAAAATATCACGAAGCAGCTCAGCGAATCATCTTTTGTTGGCATCTTCATTATCATGATATTGGTATCGGTATTGGTATATACGCCTCCTACAAGTTTCCATTCCTCACCTGCCCCTCAAACTCCATCGGTGTCACACCCATCCCCACCTCCCTTCTAACTTTCCTTTCAACACCGATTCATCTAATTGCCAGCCCATTCGTTCAAGACTAATCATGTCAAACTGGATCAAAAGATCTCCACCCGCACCGGAAAATCCAATTAAATACAATATCAAACCAAAGACTAAGCCAGCCAAGCCAAACCAATCGATCCAATCCAATCAATTATGTCAGTTAGTCAATAAAGTCAATCCATTCATTCATCCTCACTTCCTCTTATCAACCCCATCTCTCCTATTTTCTGGTAAAGAAACTCATCTAGAGCTCTATATTCTTCCCTTCTAAGAATCAAACACGATATTTGAGTTTATGAAGAAAGCCTTCCCATCAACAAAATTGAACCGAGAAAGAAAAACGAACAAATATGAACCAGTGGTATTTTTGTACAACTGCGATAGCACAAAGGCTTCAAAATGCACTTTGAACATAACCAAAGACAGTTGGTGTAAAGCTAGAAAGGCAAATCGATAAACACGCTCGATGCTGAAAAGTATAAAACGCCAACGCCGCTATGCAATGTGTATCTATGGCGAGAAAAACAAGATTAATTATAAAGACGCACGCTCTTTTGTGACATTCGGTGAATAAAAAGATAAATCGAAATCGCCAGGCGCCCGCCAGGCCCAACTGCCTTCTATATGTCCTTTGGCGCATGTATGTTCGTGCAACGTCTCGAGGGGTATATGATTCGCTTTTGCGCCTTTGCAAAGTAAAGTACGTCCTTTATACAAAAAGTTTATGGAGAAATGAAGAGCCTCTAGCAGGTGTCGACGAAAGAATTTGTAGGCCACGAATAGCCAGCGTCTGACCAAGTAGTATGATTTTGATTTTGCTAAATTTATTAGCAACATATAGTGAGAGGAAAGCAATAAACTTACATATGCCTTCGGAAACTTCTTGATGTATTCGGTGGTCGGGTATCCATCAGGGTCACAAGTGACTGATTCCGACCCTTCTGGTTGATATATTCGGATGTAATCAAAGCGCATAGTAGCAGGGAACAAAGTGTTCAGGTTAGGCATCATGACTTGAGAGAAACTTGTACCCATTCCCAAATTCATGATAAGCGCCATAGGCTCTTCCGGCATCGTTCGTTGGCCAATATTTCCGTTTGGTCTCAAAGCCCGGGCATCCATTTTCCAAGTGTACTGGTCACCAACGAACCATGTGACCTTTCCACTGGATCCAGGGGTATATTCGAATCCATACGTTTGATATCCATTACCATCATACCAATCATTGTTAAGCCAAGTCACCGAAGACATAGCTTGTTGATAATTTCCACCGCGATAGGAGTTTACAGAGCTCTGTTCGTTGTCGTAGACCTCCACATAATTGTAGTCGGGCATATAGAATATGTCGAAGGGAGCAATCTGGTAGGATTGAGACGCGGAACCTGTAGCTGTTCCCCAATTTGTCGTCATGAATCCAACACTGGCTTCTAATCCATCAATTTCAGGCGCCGACCGAGAATTGCCACGCGAAGGGTGTATTTGACTTTTGCAAGTACATGCTGGCAACTTCATACCAGGCAGCCAACTGATACCATCCGTCGAACTCTGATTTGATGTGATACCGTAATCGCATTTATCCCAATAACTATACGGCCACATTCCCTCCGTGGTAGCTTGATAACCAGGTCGTCCCAAATTGCCCATAGTCCAGAAACCAGGCCAGAAACCGGGCCAATCTCCTCGCCCAGGCAATGAAATACTAGCTTCTACGCGACCACCCTTAAAGCACATTTTATTCCATGATTGAACCATTCCCGAACGATAATTTAAGTTGTGGCTTTGGAAAGCATCGAATTTTATGTTCAGAGTACCGTTTCCAGTTGTCACAGCATCTGGATCATACCATTCCAAATCCTGAGTAGCACCGTACCAGATATCCACAGCTTGAAAAAATGGATCATCACCATCATAGAAAGTTCGGCCATCGGTATTAAATTCATCAGAGAACTAAGACAATCAGCATTGGAAATATAATCATGATATAACAAACCTACCACAAGGTTCAACTTTGTGCCATCTTGAGCAGTTTTAGTTTTCACAGAGTCTGGAGTATCGGGATCTATCAGACTAGTCCTCACATTCTTGAGAAGGGAAACTTTGTCGGATAAACAATCTACTGCTGCTGCACAAGCTCCATGAGTCGGATCAATTTTGTCTTTGATAAATGTACTGAGCAATTATTAGCAGAAGTTTCCACGGACATCAACCAAAAAACATACACTACTGGATATCCAACAAACAAAGCCAGCACCCCCAAGACGATGAAAATTAATCCTCCGATGTTTGTGAGACCTCTCCTGTTCCATATATCGCACTTGTCTTGGTCCTTATCATTTGGGTCTGGATTGTGAAGGTAATCATCCTTTTCAACATCCTCTGGGAAAAGTAATAACCCTGCGGATGGCATGATATTATACTTTTCAGAAACAGTTTGTGTATTGATATTCTCGTCATCACTTTCCCCTGCTCTTGAAGAAGCTCTAGAATCATCAAAAGGCGAACCAAATGGCCCTACTCGGCTGTCTCGACTTCCTGCCTCTGAGCTCCAACTTGTTCTTCGTGATGAGAACCCCGATATCGAGGGAGAAGGTAATGGGTAGTCGGAATATGATGATGATTGGTTGTTAGCCGCAGGCCGTGATCTTGAAGGGGGAAGTAGCATTTCATTTGACTGGGCCACATCGGGTGAACCATATAGAGGGGCAGCCATTCGTGATTGTTGCGAACCAGAAGTCGGTGGTCGCGGCGGCGGGATTAACTGCCTCGATTGACCAGGCGTTCCTGCAGTAGAAGGAGAACTAGCAGATGGATCCAGCACATCTCCACCACTGCCTGAATTAACTGTTATGTGAGGGGGCTTTCGCCCGGAGCCACTATACGAGTGGTCCATCTCGACGATAGAAACAAGCCCAAATTTAAAATCTTATAATTACAATAGCATTTGCTACGTCAGCCAAGGCGGATGTTTGATATTCTGGAATGCGGAATTCGTAAGGAGATCGTAATGTGGAAGGATGAAAATAGATCAAGAACAGCTCAATTCCTCAAAGTTTGCCTAGAAGAATAAATGACAAGGTCAAACCAAGTTGACACTGTTGAACGAAATTTATAGTTTAATTTATCGAATGCCGTTGATTTGAGAAGCTGGAAAGTGAAGGTTGAAGGTTGACGGGTCTTCCAGATGGCCAGTAGAAATTACAAAAGGAGGTGTATCCAAGGGTCCTTCTTGATTGAGACCAGAAGGGAGTCGCTGTAAAGTACAAACGAATGTGGGTGTTTTGAACAAGGTCGAAATTGTGATGAATGATCGAATTTGACTTTTTTAATATCTTTCGCAGAATATCTCAAGGATCTGTTTCTTGTGTGAGAGGTTGTTTTGTCGTTATGTGATGTCGATAAACTGGGCGTTCAAATCAACATGAGAAGAAGAAGTCGTGGCGTGGAAGGAAAAGAAATCAGCACGCCGCTTCTTCGCAAGTGCTTGAGAACATGCAGAATTTAGTCGTAGGATTGGGCAGTTGATTGGAAAAGATGCAGGTTTCTCATTTCTCGTTTCTCGTTTCTCGTTTTTGTTTCTGTCTTTATTTTTATTTTTATTTTTGTTTTGTTTGGGTTTGGTTTTGGGTTTTAGTTGTTTTTTAGGTTGCTACTAAGCCTTTCCCTTCCCTTCCCTAGCACTGTCTAGCTAGGTCCCTAGTGAGTGATGGATTCACTTCTTCTTAACTCTCCCGAGTCCCTCCACAATCGTGGACAAAGCTTTTGCGGCTAAAAAGTCTATATACATCTAGGGAGTGCTAACCATTATTGAAGTCCACGGTGCATGCGATACGATACCAATTACACCTGCAATAATAATAATAAATAGGTTCTGAGGTTTGGTGTGAAACTCCTTGGACGAATAAGCAAGATTGTTGATTGCAAGATTGACTGTCACCTACTTTAGATTAGATCTCCCTTAAACTTTAAAGGCTAATAAAAGGGGGTCGGATTTTTCATTTTTCATTATTATTACAACCCTCCCTACCTAGCAATAATGAATAATGACCGCCGCAGTACTGATAGAACAAGGACTATCCTTTAAATTACCTAGGTAGGTATTGAGAAATTGACGTGTACAATCAACCAATGTACTCCATATATGTGAAATCGAAATCAATATCGCTTCCTTTTCACTACTATTATCGTATGTACAGTACTACTACTCCAGAAGTCTGATAAGTAGTATGTAGGTCTGATACATTGTCCATGTTCATATTCTGTACTGGGGGTGTTAGTAGAGTAAAGAGAGGTCTCGCTGTTTGTTGTTCGGTCCCTCAACTTCTAACTTCTAACTTCTACCTTCTAACCTACCCATGTTGCCGGTTTTGTACTATCTTAAATACTATTTCCAGGTCCGTTCTGCATCCATCGTAATACAGTGTACACTAACTTCTAAGTAATCGCCGGATCCATTATTATCAAAACCTGTTAGTGTTGATACTACTGTAGATCAATAAATTCCTTGTAGCGGGTCAGACCAAGTCTTTGCAAAGCCTCACCAAAGGATGGATAAATTATACATCCCACCCACCTCTTACTAAGGTAAAATCTAATTAGTGTGGTGCTACTTTAAGTCCTCGCCGACTTTTTTGATTTATAGCCATGTTTGTAGATGACTTGGGATTGATTATCTTTATAAGTTCAGGCCCTTTTCTCTCTCTTCGTCTTCCCCCCTGCGCCGGATGTTCTTCGATTCTTCAAACTTTTCTATAGCTAGGTCACTAATAGCATGTACTGGATTTGAGCCTGCAAGTCACGCTTGTCTTGTTCTTTCTCATCTCACCCACTCATCTTGGTTGGGTATGATCGAGTCAACCCCGAAGTAGAAACGCCACCCTTGGTTGGCTGACAGTACGGAGTATGCCAACGCCACTTAAGTATTGGTATTCTTCTTCAATCAATATAAAGGGTTTTGATTCTTGTCATTATGAGTATTTACATACAACAACGTACTATTCAGCTAAGATACTAAAGTTCTAAGTCCTTATACCAACTAGCTGTCTCGAGTGTCGAGGGTCTCGAGTGTCGAGGGTCTCCAGCTCGCACAGCTTATTATATCTTACTACAAATTTTATGATTCCTAATTTACATCGTCAACGAATCAACGACTTTACTCGAGTCTACGCGTTCAAAATATTTAAGTGGCAACCTGCCCTGGCTATCTATTAATACCCCTGGCTAATATCAAAAATCTGTATGGCCCGTTCCTTAGCCGTCATTAGCTTTACGATTTTAGGATTAACTCAAATGCACTATCCTGGGAAGAAGCATGCATATTCCCGATGCAATTGGATCTTCCGAAATCATCCTGTAACCTGTTACACTCTTCTACAACCTGTTATTTGGAATCCCTCAGGCTTCATGACCTCATCAACATCGCCGAAAACAAAACTCTCGACTTTGGCTGACCTTCTCTCCTTTCTTGAATCCACCAGTCTTGACCCGAACACCTACACACGAGATAATGGCGATCACAATAACGGTTTTTTATATCCACTGCATCCACGTCCATGGATGCTCAATGCTCATGAAGATCCAAAGTGGTCTTTCATCTGGAAAACCCAATGCAATCCTATAAAGGAAGGAAGACGAGGTAGGTAGCAACAGTACGGAGTAGAGTCTTTTGGTTCGTCTCTTAATTGTCAGGTTGCATTTGCATAACGGATCAATTTCGGAACAAATTTTCCAGAAAATTGATTTTAAAGGGTAAGGTTCTCTCGGTGTGATGAATTGCTCTTTTAGGAAGTCCATACTCGGAGTCTCGGGCGCACAAAATATGAATGAGATCCACTGCCATGAGAAAGCGTGCAGCAGCTCAAACTTCGTTCGCTAGAATCGCTAGAGGGGGGAGTCACGGGGTGGATGCGAGTATGTATCGGGATTCCATCAAGGCTCGTATAGAATCTAGATATTTTTGGCGCCGCGGTTCTAGACTCCGTACCGTAACACTAAGGAGACACTAATGGATTGAAGAAGGCTTCGGAGAATGGGATCGATCTCGACTCTCGAGTCGTCTCAAGTTTACAACTTGTTACCCAAACATCACAATATGTACTGCATGCACTTTTACTTCATATTTATATTTATACCAGCCACCAGCCACGATCCAACCAAGGATCAAAAACATTCGGTATACCTAAAACCTAGCTACCGGTATTTGCTTTTTCTTTACCGATATCTTAACAATGAACATGAGCCTCACAGTCCTCCTAGAGAGCCGTGAGAGTCTCACATGTCCTCAGGTAAATCATTATTTATGTCATCATGGGATGATCAACCAACCGTCAAGGATTCCCTTACCTCAGCAGCTCATGAACTTGGGCACATTGTAAGGATCTATAAATTCGGGATCTGCAGCAGATTACCATTTATAAAGATTGGATTGAAAGCCGATATATCGTATGGTGGGCTTCTAAGACACATAAGCCCTCCAAGGAGCATGTTCGTGTTTGTTTCGTGTTTCTATATCTTGATTGCTGACCGTCCTCGTATTGTAAGTTTGAGTTATGGAGGCTGTGGGATGGTTTCGTGGGTATGTACGGAGTAAACGCATAAAGTTATGCTTGCGACGTTGACCCACGACTCCACGAGCTCCATCGTAAATCGTTTAACAAGGAAGAGTGATAAATTATATATCATTCTCACTGCAAAGAACATTTTCGGTATACTTCAATGTTCTTCCATTCGGTGGAGACCTTTTCACTATACGAAGTAAATGCACTTTACGGACTTCAAAGGTTCCTTTCAATCTTTTCGAAATTGTTACCAGGTTTCGAGTTCCAATGCCTACTAGGTAGGCATGAAGGAGAAATTGCGAAAATAGCCAGATTTCTGGGTACCAAATGGATTGACGAAGAATAGTTAATCTTCTAGAAGCGATTATAATATCTCGCAGTACCGAAATATTGAAATATTCATCTTTTTTATATAAAATACTCATAATAAAGGAAATTTGTTTTATGCTCTAAAACTAAGTAGTGATGGGGTTTGCAAGTTAGGGTTTGAGATGTTGATGTTGATATCAATAAAATATACAGAAATCTTATCCTTCTTTTCAAACTCAAGGTGTTCATACTTTCTGTGCTTGGTGATGTGTTGTATAGCAAGGTTCGGCTGAAGACGAACAATCAATTGAATCTCGGCCATAATCTCGAAGGAGGTGATGATGCATTCTATGGCTATCTTTATACTCATCAATTGCATGCTGAATTGAATTTGGATAGGATGAAGATGGATTTGAGGATATATGTATCTGCAAAATGTAAAATTCACAACCTTGGCAATTCAACGTACAATTTCGAATCGAATACATTTATCCAAATGAGTTTACAATTGTCTATATCCTCCTCGTTAGTCCTTGGGCACAATATTCTCTGCAAGCAATCAGATGTAGAGGGGGATATACATTATATCAGTTGAGATGATGAAGTCATCATGATATTGTTCTAATGGGGTTTCTTTGGGCCAGAGACTCAGTAAGTCTTGATACACCTGATGAATACTCTTGAACATCTATTTCAAATCTGAACACTTAATGCTATCAATCTATATTATATTCCTCTTAGATATTTTTGGTTGTGTATATACCGTATCTACATCAATTTTCCGAAACTTCCATATAGGAGCTTTCGTAAACCTAGCTATGGTGCTGTCGACCTTGTTGCTCTTGCTGCATTTTATATATACATCATACATCATCCATCATCTTGTATAGTAAGAGTAATATTCTGAATTCTCTGGGTGAGTACTCGAGAATCTTGAACTCGATGATCATCACTCTACTCTATTCTAACCTCTAAAGTCAGAAGTCGGCGAAATGAAGTCTAACCCTTGGGTAAGACTGCTCTGATTTATGTCTCCCTTACATACATACCATTGTTCTATTGTTATTGCTACCCATTTATACACAGGCAGTCGCGAGGCATCAAGATGGGGCGAAGAGGGTTGAAGGGAGAAGAAAAGAGGTGATGAAAGCGCTCATGTAACATGATGATTGGTATACCATTTCTTTCTCTTTCGATGTTTAATATCCACGGTATATTAAGCTCGGATCTATGTATCTATGTAGATGTCATTCCTTATTTCTATCCACCCCATCCCCAAGCAAACGCCACCCTCTCAAACCCTTCCATATAACCTATATACCAAAAATCATCGTCCGAACACCATACAAATCTTTATAGCGTAATGATAATATCCTATGTATCAACCCGAATTATCAGAGTTGCGACGGTAGATTATGGTATGATGGGCTGGTAAAACATGGTGGATGGGAACCGGGATGGTGGGTTCTTCGGAACGGCGATAGGAGAGACCATAAGACAGATAATTTTGGTGTGGGGAAGGGGGTGGAGTTCTGCTGGGTAACCAAAAAAGAAGACTAGTCAAACACATCAATAACATCAACAGTACCAATTCAACAAAAGGTTATATTAATATTTTGGTATCAGATTTCTTTATCCATTGCGGAAACCATTACAACATCATAATTTTCCAGCTACTAATTCGCATCCATTGCCTGATTGACGGAGCGATTCTTCATCGAGCTGGCTGGGTTTGATAATGAGTAACTTCAATCTCTTCCTTCTCGCTAATTTCGTGTGCCCTTCTTTCTAGATCTGCGGCATAGCCTGCGTTGTATTTGGATTTATCTGTTCCGGGAACCTGTTTTGATTGATTAGTTTTTGATTTGAGAGGCAGTAGAAATTATGGATGTGGAAACTTACAAGAATTGGCGCGTGTGTAAAGAGATAATTCATTTCCTCCAGTGGTTTTCTTGCCGTTTCAGGTAAGAACAAGTAGAAGAAAAGCGCATTGGTGAAATTGCATATGATGAATACGAAGTAGTATCGGTAGCCAATGTTAGTCATGGCCGTATCGGTGACTTGACCGATGAGGGTGTTGAAGGCGAAGGAGACCATGGTTGCAATGGAGACACCTTTGGAACGGGTGCGAGTGTCAAAGATTTCGGCGGGAATGACCCAGGAGAGAGGGCCACAGGTTGCGGAGAAAGAGAAGTTGTAGAGCCAAGTCATGATGATGAAACCCCAGGAGGCGGCGATATTATGGTTGGTCGCGGGAGGAAATTTGGCGATGAGGATACAGGCAATGAGGAAAGTAAGCTGAAGCCATTATTAGTACTTTGTAACAGCAGATGATGAAAGATAGGATAACTAACCATGTTGAACAGATTGCCACAAATCAAAGGCCATCTTCGTCCCAATTTATCAATGAACAAAACACAACAAGCCTCTCCAATTAAAGCAATGACATTGTTTATAGCTTGGTATTTCAAAGCATCGCTTCCTGTAATGCCAATCTGTCCATAGATCTTTACCGAATAATACTGAATTGCGGAAACACCAGTCATTTGAATGGATGCTTGCAGAGCACAAGCAATGAATAATCGGCGGAAGGATGATTTGTTGGTGAACAACTCCATGTATGATTTTGCTTCATGTTCATGCTCGTATGTAATGCTATCTTGAATTTGATCGAATTCGGCTCGGACCCAGGGATCATGTTCATCGCCATTCGCGTGCAATCTGGCGAGGGTTGAAAGACCTTTGTCTGGATGGCCGTGATCGATGAGCCAACGAGGGGATTCAGGGAAGAGGAAAATGAGAGCAGCGAGGATGGCGGCAGGAAGCATCTGAAGACCCAAAGGCAGACGCCATTGAGCGGAAGTTTTCAGACCAACATATGTTCCAAAACTGATCCATCCGGCCACAAGAGCACCAATACCCAGCATAAATTGTTGCAAGGATGTTATACGACCTCGAATACTGGGGTGTGCAATTTCGGCTTGGTAAAGGGGGATAATCATAACGAGGAAACCGACTAGAGTTTGTAAGAGATGGACCTTTACAATAGGATGTATATATCAAGTGGTTGATAACTCACCTCCTAATCCAGCAATCCATCTACCAGCCCAGAGATAATGAATATGTTGTGCACCAGTTTGAAGACCGCCTCCGAGTATGAAGATAATGCATCCTGCAAATATAGTCCATCGACGTCCGAATCTATCTCCAATCGGTCCCGCAAGACCGGAACCACAGAACGCTCCACCGGTGAAGAATGACACCACAATGCCACTATGATAATTAGTTTTATATCTCAGAGTTGAAAAATAGCCCCTTACATCTCTGTGGAAGTTGGGTTAAATTGAGAGACAAAGGTATCACTTGCAACTACTTCTGCAATAACACCTAAATATTGTTAGAGCTGGATCAGTAGCATCACTGAGTAACTGATGTGCATACCAAGATCGTAACCATAAAGAATAGATCCCACCGAGGCGAAAACGCCCACGAGGAACTAATAGAAGTGTTAGCAGAAGATCAAGAACTCATTCGGGGCCTCATAAGCTTACCTGATAAACTTTTGGAGTTAGAATTCCCATAGCTGCGACTCTATGCTCGAAAGCTTACACTATCAAATAAAGAATTGGCCTCAAGAAGAGAGACCGATAGCCGTTTGCATGGGAATTCCTCGCATCTTATATTTTTTGCCTCACGATTCACGATTCACGAATCCCCGGAAAAGTATCAACATGGCATATGATACCAGGTGAATTATGCGGGGATCCTGGGGAAATAGCAGTTAGCAGCTCCCGACATGGGAATTTGTGATAGCTTCAAGGTCTCCGCATGTTGGTACCAGCCATCCTGTGCCATAATTCGTCGAGCATCATATCTCAGTCCACATGGTTAATTCGGCGCAAGAAGGCCATTGGTACGCATCTGCATGTGAAATAAAGCTCCGAACCGATTCACAGATTACTTGGAGTTTCTTGGATACCTACAAACTATGGGGTGATTGGGGGTGCAAGGGTGTATGAACTTTCAAGCGCGGGGTTGTGGAGGTGGACTTGTTAGCTTTCTCGCTTATTGATCGGCTTGAGATTTTCCATCCATTCCCAATGGCTCGCTTGTGATGATGCACTTTGCAGGCTCGGAATAGTGTCCCAAGAGTTCGGGACAACGTATATGCGCACCAATCAATTAAAAGAGTTATGGCCGACTTCCCCATGCTTCATGTTGGCATGTGTGTACTTATGCGTCGACCTCGTGACTCGTCGTATCAGGTGGATACTGAGGACGGAATTCAGTCATGATAGATCTTGTGTTTCGAGGTACAAGATGGCAGGATTTCATATCCATCACTTTATATTGTTTGCAGTTTCATACTGTGAGGCACGGAATACTGTAGTGACATCAACAAGATGACGACGTTTACGAGAATACCTGATGGAGAGACTCCTTCGATTAATGTTGATGTATCGAGGAGGTTATCGAAGATTAGTATGCTTGCGAGAATTTAATTGGTCAATTGATATGAAATATGCTAACTTCGAAATAGATCCTATGATCTATGGAGGGTTTATGGAGTGAGTGATATTTATGTACATCTTTAAAGGCAGTAGTGTCGCATGACCACTTGGGAGCATATATTCGAGCTTTCCTTTCACTCGAACTCTCATCCAAGCTCTCAAGATCTAAGTTAAGAATGGCACCAATCTTGATGATGGTATTTCCGCAATCTTTTGGAGAAGTCATCAAACGAATTGATGGCCTCTTATGTCCCTAAAGAGGCAGATATGCCAAAGAGCTTCGGACGTACCAATTCGTGCGAGCATTGACATTTACCGGACAATAAAATTTCTCAAGTGAGAGAAGAAATGTACTACATCCGGTAGAAATGTGCAAATGTATTCTACATCACTCGATGTCACAAACCCGTGCCCTAGGAGATAATATGTCTTACTTTAGATTTAAGATATCTGGATCTCAGCTTGGAAGTTCTGCATGTACATTTTCTTACATACCTTAGACATATGGGTCGTTGTATCTACGGTGGTATTTACGATCCCGGAAACCCCCTGTCAGACAAACATGGCTACCGCACCGATGTCCTCGGCGCTCTCCGCGAGCTCGATATTCCCGTAATCCGTTACCCAGGTGGAAATTTCATCGCAACCTATCACTGGCAAGATGGTATCGGACCACGAGAAGATCGGCCCGCTCGTCCCGAACTTGCCTGGTTGGGAACTGAGACAAACGAATTTGGTATTTCTTCCCTCTTGTTTGTTCGCTCAATACTTGGCTTGAGATCAGAAAACTGATACTCCCCCTAGGAACGGATGAATTCATGCACTATCTCAGTGTTCTCTCGGAGGGAAAAGAAAAACGAGTCGAGCCCTATTTCTGCCTCAATATGGGAACAGGGACTTTGACTGAAGCATTAGCATGGGTAGAATACTGCAACGGTACTCGAAATACCTATTATGCCAATCTTCGAAGAAAGAATGGCCATGAAGAGCCATACAACATCAAATATTGGGCATTAGGAAACGAGGTTTGGGGACCATGGCAAGTTGAGCAAATGACTGCTGAAGACTAGTATGTTCATCCCCCCAATCTCTCAGAAAAGGCTTGCACTAAAATGATCATTCCAGCGCCAAAAAAGCTCTCCAATGGTCCAAAGCTCTCCACCTCCTTGACCCCACCCTCCAACTCATCCTCTGTGGTGAAACCGGTCTTTCCCCTTGGGATCTCACCGTGCTTCTCCCCAACATCCATCACATAACCATGCACAGCATCCACATCTACAGCACCTCATCCCAGCATCTCCCCAACGCCCTCTCACCCCTGCAAGCCGAAACCGCCATCGAATCCGCCGCCTCCCTTATCCAAATCGCGCGCATCCAAGCGAAAATCCCCCCTTCTGTACCCGTCCCCAAAATCTGTTTCGACGAGTGGAATGTCTGGGATCCGTTGCGAGCACCAGGAGAAGAGGGCGCCGAGGAAAAATACACGTTAAGTGATGCGTTGGCGGTGGGGATATGGTTGAATGTTTTTGTGAGACAGAGTCGATACGTTGGGATGGCGAATATTGCGCAGAGCGTGAATGTTATTGCTCCATTGATGACGAGTAAGAATGGGATTGTTAAACAAACGACTTGGTGGCCATTATGGTTGTATAGTAAATACATGCGCGGATGGACTCTGGGGATACATGTGAGAGGTGGAGCGTATGAAGGGGTACAGGAACCAAAGTGGCTGGCGAGTGTAGTAGGAGAGCAGGGGGGAGCGAGTTGGTTGGATGTGGCGGGGAGTGTGGATGAGGATGGGGTTGTGAGTTTGTGTGTTATTAATGTCAGTGAGGAGGAGAGCTTCGAGACGGCTTTATTGGGAGTGGAGGGGGAAGTGGAGGTTTTTACTATTACCGGAGACAATGTTAAGGTGGTTAATACGGCGGAGAAGGAAGAAGTGGGTATTAAGGAGAGCAAGTGGGACGGAAAGGGCAAATATACTTTTGGGAAACATTCACTTACGATGTTGAGGTGGGCGACGGGGGAGAAGGTCGTGGAAGTAAAGAGAGGCGAGGGAGAGAGGTTGGACACGAGAAAACTGGCTTGGGCAGGCGATAGGGAACTCGAGAAGTCCTGAATATGTAGGAACTTTACGATTACTCAACCAATCCGTGCACGTAGTCCCAAATATCACTCATTAAAACGTGCCGATTCCATTATCTCACGCCTGAAAACATTATCATTCGTGTAAATAGAATATAGCAGATCAAGGGAGGTCATTACTCACTCAGATAACCGACGATGGTTGAACATAATTAGGCTAGGATGGTATTCTGTAAGGCAGAACCAGGTCCCGGGAGATAGGAGCGAGTTATTGTTTGAAAAAAAGTTGAGATAGAAAAGAAAGCCCACTGAGCCGTTGAACTATTAGCCGTTGGCTGGGTTTGGAATAAGAAACTTTTTTGATCCTGATATACATCCTTGTGCTTTGTGGCTATAATTACATAATAACAATACCAAAATGATGTTTCATACCCAAATGTTCATAACAGTCATAATACGCCTTTCAAGAGAACCCTCATAACTTCCGGGAATCTGTTTCCATATCCAGAGCCTCGTCCAAACATTTCGTACCCTCCATATCCTCATTAGTCGTCCTGCCATTCTATGATCTTCCATGTAAAATATCCAGTATAAAAGTTATTTGCATATGTTCATTTAATTCATGCTGCACTCGAGGTCTCGGCATCATCATATTTCAGATGATGTGTTATTTTCACTCATAAATCTCCTCATTCAAGAAAACCGATGATGGGCTGTCACTGCGGAAGCTGGCCTCGTAAGATCGGGTTGCCCGCCCATACAGGTCTCGGAATATGTAGGTGGTCCTAACGGGGGGCGTGTCGATATACTTCGACTCAATGACCTTAATTCCACATCTTGATTCGACTCCGCTACACTTGTAATCGGCGTTGATGGGCCCCCAGTGGATGTACGTCTTTCCAAATTACTCGCAGTTGTGATAGTTGGTCGCGAAAGTTCCGCAGATAATCTCGACCCTAAACCCGATGCATCGTGTTCCGTAATATTACTATTATTCTCCGCAGTCGCTACAACTGGTGTATCAGATGCGCCGTTGACATTGCTATGATCTTGGTTAGAGATCATGCTTGCGATTCCATCACCACTCCTTAAACTCGGCGGCTTATCGCCCTCGACGTAAGCTGGAGGCGCCTCTCCCCTCTCATCCAAACCCTCTTGTCTTTCCCGATGTACACCCATCGTGCCTATTGTCATTCCCATCAGCCCAGGTCCCCCTCTCCTCGGCCCAAATCTTGTCCTAAGGTCTGCGAAAGTTTGTACATCGCGTGCCAAAGCATTCTGTCCATGGTTCCGTAGGAGTTCGGCCTTCCGCTTTCGACGCCGGGTAATATATAGAACCAGGAAGAAGACGCTAACAACGAAAACGGCGACAATGACAAAATAGTAGTTGTAAATATGGCTTGAAGTGTCGTCTACTGGCTTAGTATTAGATGGGTTCTGGGTTGGTTGGCTGGCGTCTGAGGCGAGAGGGGTGGATGATGGAGGGGTAGTTAAAGTAATAAATGTCGTTGGCACTGTGTCAGGGATCTGTGCGTATGAGAATTTGGGAAAGATTATCGAAAGAAATAGGAGAGCTGAGGAGAAAGGTTGGCTGGTGCATTGACAGGCAATTTTTTGATGTCTTGATGGCATGTCTACTTGATGAGGTGATCTTGTGGGAGGAAGGAACCAAGTCGCCTGTGGAAATAGATAGAGTGCTGTTAAGGTCGGGTGGGCTCAACTTGTCATCAAAAAGCTTCTATTTGTACTATTGATAATTGATTGATTGTATGAGCTATTTTTCGAGGAATCGCAAAGTGGTGAGTGAGTGGCAAGAATAATCTTCGCACTGCCACTTTCCTTATAAGAAACCTTGAAGATTGAAGATTGAAGGTTGAATGAGGACGATACGACCTTGGGAGTTGAGAACAATAAACACAACTACCAACACGAAAGAAAAGCTGGCACAGTACAGTTACTGTTACTAGGTAAGTGAGTTGAAAAGATTCATTCAATGAAAAAGGCCTTGCCTTGATTTTGAAAGGAAAGGAATGAGAAGAATAAGAAGAGAAGAATAAAAAGAATAAAAAGGATAACAGGAATAATATCGATAATATCAATAATAAAGAAATAAATGAGTTTATCCCAGGATTACGGTACGTGGTATGTAATACACCCACCTAGGTACCTAATAATACCTAGGTACCTACCTATGCGGGGTGAGCCTTGCTTACCTCACCGTTGCTGCAACTGGAGGTGTTCAAGACTCCAAGCCGTGTCTTTTCCGTAATATCCGAGACAACCAGTCGTGATGGAAAAATATGAGGAAATAATAATATGATGACCTCGATGATGCTATGATGGTGATGTTGATCGTGCCCACAAAGCTTATATCTAAATTCACCAATAAACTTTCCCACATTGAAATCAGCCCTCGGATAAACGGGCTCGGCGGGGGTTTCCTCTCCTCGGAGTCCGCTCTGCCTCTCTCTCTCTCCCTCGGCGAAAGGGTGGGCCGATATTAACATTTTCTATTATTGTTCTGAACTTGATTGAACATTACAGTACAGTATTGAAAATAATCAATCAGATTATTAAAATATCAATATCTACATAGGTATTTCAAAATTATAATAAAAATAACAAGATCTTTTTCTTTTCATTGTTATTTGATATTTTAGGTTGAACTGACCTAGGTAAACCCATTTTTATACTTCCAATTAAAAGCAAACATCATCTTCACCCACCTTTTTCGCTTGAAACTCTGCTCTACAGTATTAAATACACATCCAAGGTCACGAGGGTTCAAGGAATCGGGCATCCCAAGAAGTCAAACCGCGGAGAGGAAGAACGATTGATATATCTATCCATTATGCCACGAGCTATCAGAGGTACGTATGTGGTATGTGTCCACAAGCAGCATTGTCTCCATGATATAGCTTCCACCACCTGGACCATTTGATGGCATTAGTGTGCTTGCCAATATCCTAGAACATTTGAGAGAATCGCAAGTGGCATTTGTCTGGTGTAAAGGTCTTCTTGGATGTATACCGATTCTAACAAAGAATGAAGGCGTTCTCGTGGAGTGCGATCCATCTATCAAATCTATCATCGTCAAAATAGATGCAGATGCATCGCACGCCTATATCGTCGAGGATCTTGATGATGAAACTCTGGTCATCAAAGAGAATATGCTGGGAATGTTGAAGGCCCGTCTTGAAGATGTATGTTTTCTTCCAAGTTTTTGGTCAATCTAGTCTAATATGGCTGACTTGATTTCTCTAGGCGCTTAAGGAGACGCAAGTAGTAGATGATTCGGGATCGGAGTAGAGCGAGAAGAATCATATCAGGTTAAAGGCACCGGCGTTAGATGGATAATTTGTGGCGTTCGAGAAGACGATTGGGATGGGAAGCATAGCCTGGGTCCTAGGGATGGGGTATTTTACGATATCAAAATTAGGCCTCATTGACATCACAACAACAACAAAGTCATAGTTCCTTGAGAAGCCTTGGACGGCCAATTATCACATTTCATTTCTTCCTAATGTTGTTATTTATGGCGCCTTGGCTATCTCTCGTCTTAATATATTTGGATAGAGGGATGCCGTTTTTCCCGAATGACGTGGAATAGGCTGTACCCGCCACATTGAATCACACCCTTGCTCCCATACAATCTTTTGGCGGGTTGGATGGTAATTTTGTACATATCCATTCCTCTCCTGGCTGATAATCTCAAAAAATGCTATGATACAGTCTATATTTCCTCCACCTATGGATCAGGCGAGGTCGACGTAGATACAGTAGACGGTGTAGTTTCTGAAGTAGAATCGATAGGTATCGAGTCTAATGGTATCTTCCTTCTTGGCCTCTTTAACTCTTCCATGGTAATTCCATCCAACTTCGTGATTCCAACGACCGGAGGATCTCCCTTCTTGACAAACTCATACTGACCTAAATATTCAAATCAGTACGTGAGAACGATGGGAAATTCGGGTTTACTGACCTGGCATTTTATTGCCTGCTAATCGAAATGCATCTCTTGCTACCTGTTCGTGCACGTCTCCCTTCAACTCAAATATAATCTTGCTTACAGCAATTCTCGAAGCCCAGTGATCAAAGGAACCTTTTCCTTTACCTTGACGAACCTATAAACAAGTAAACCTCCATTCAAGTGATCTTAAGTAAATTCCTGGTTCATATGCTCACCTCGTTACCACTGCTGTATACACCAATCTGGGCGGCAACTCTCTTGTACAATCGATATCTCATACCCTTTAGTCTGACCTTAATAGCTTCCTCTCCAACCTTCAATTGCTGCGCACTAACACGGCGATGATGATCGCACATTCGTAAACCATATTCGCCCCATACTAAAGTCGTACCTCTGGCTGATCCTCCTGTCGGCACACGAGGTCTACCCTTACGCGATCTCTTTTTTTCTGGTAGGGAAGGTAGAAGCCAATTGCCCGAATTAACGGCTGTGCTAGAAAACGGGCGACGGGATTGAGGAGAGGTGTGGTTCGAAGGTGTGGAGAAGGCTGTTGCTTGGGTGAGGATGGAACCAAGGGGCCGGACTGAGTTGGAGACTAATGAAAGCCTTCCAAATTGAGCCGTGAAGCTCTGCAGACTTTGGGGCTTCATGGTGGATGGCTGTGGACGTTATTGTCGGCCAAATCTAGAGAAATCTTGTATCCTCAAATTCGATGTTCAATTCTAAACCTAAGATTTGAGGCAGAAATATTTTTCGGAGAAAATCAATCTAAAGTGGCAACGCGTTACTTCCGCGTCGGATCGCGTAGTTCACGTCCCGTAGGTAACAGTATCAAAAATAACCAAGCTAATAATTCACAACATTAATTGCTTCGAGCAATTGCTTCTATCAACGATTAATTTTTCTATTGAACTCGGGGCAGTTTCACAGAAAACTATCACTGAATCTGCCCAGTATGCCTGCGGATATTAGAAGCTTTTTTGGAGGCAAACCTGCAACCTCTACCTCTACACCTATTCGAGGAAAGGAGAACAAGAAGGAGGAAGGTCCCAAAAAGAAGAGCAGTAAGTTTCTCAGACCGCTTGGTTTATTGTATAGTACTAATAAGATCTAGAAAGCCGTATGATTATCGAAGATAGTGATGATGACGAAGAACCATTGTATGCCTCACAAATAATCCTGCATAGCACATACTAAATCCCTCCAGGCCAAAGAAGCCCGAACCAAAGAGAGCTGCGCCTAAGAAATCAGTGTATGGTTTACCCAACTCTCCATTTTCTTGTACATAGTTAACCTAGCAATTCAGAAAAAAAGAAGAGCCTGAAGGAAAGGAAACGACCGCGGATGACTTCTTTGCTTCAAGCAATAAACCCAAGGCCAAACCAGTAAAGCCAACCCCTCTCAAAGCAAAACAGCCACCACCTGAAACGAACGGTCGGACATCTGCTCGAAAGAAGGCATCCACAACATACAAAGAAATCAAAGACGATGATGACTTCGATGAGGACGAAGATATATTTGCAGCGGATGTAAAAAAGACAGGCAAGCGCAAAGACGATGGTTATGTCGAGGATGATAGCGATGAAGAGGTGTTACCAAAACCGAAGAGAGTTGTGTCGAAGTCGAAGCCTGCACCAGCCAAAAAGGATAAAGATGTTGAAATGAAAGATGTTGGCGACGACGATGTTTTTGTTGTTCCTGATGATGACGAAGACGAAGATATAATGATAATCGAAAAGCCTGGGAAGAAGTCTACTGTGAATGGAAAGAAGCGTAAATCTGTTGATTTGGAATCTGATGATGACGAGGAGGTTGCTCTTACTAAAAAGTCCTCCAAAAGCAAAAGCTCAAAGCCCCCACCAGCAAAGAAACGCGCCCCGTCGAAGAAAGCAGCTGTTACAGAGAGCTCGAATATACAGGCAATCCTGGATAGCATCCCGACTGTTCGAGCTCCAACCCCCCCACCGAAGGACCCCAATGTTAAATTCGATTGGCGCAATGCTGGAGGTGGTGGTAATTCTGGCCCTCCTCCAGCTGCTGGATGTGCAGAAATTCCCGAAGGCGCGGAGAATTGCCTGGCAGGTTTAACATTCGTTTTCACGGGAGTTCTCAATACAATCTCAAGAGATGAGGGGATAGAGCTCGTCAAGCGGTATGGGGGAAAGATCACAGGTGCGCCAAGTGGTAAAACAAGTTATGTTGTACTTGGAACCGATGCTGGTCCGAGCAAACTCAGAAAGATACAAGACTTGAAAATTAAGACCATTGATGAGGAAGGACTCTTTGCCATTATCAGAGCCATGCCTGCCAATGGTGGGGACGGGAAGGCTGCGGAGAAGAATAACGAAAAGAAAGCAGCTGAGGAGAAGAAGATTCGAGAAGCCGCAGAGGAGATGGATCGAGAGGAGCGGAGAAAAGCTGCGGAAGCAGAGAAAGCGGAGAAGGACGCTCAAAAGCTAGCTGCAGCAAAAGGAAAATCTGCTATACCAGCAGCTCCCCGCAAAGCGGTGGTGCCAACTTCATCACAATTGTGGACCACCAAGTATGCTCCAACGCAAATGAATCACATCTGTGGCAACAAAGGCCAAGTTGAGAAGATCCAGTCTTGGCTTAAGGGTTGGGCAAATGCTCACAAATACAATTTCCAGAAGAGAGGTGCAGATGGACTTGGAGGTTACAGAGCCATCATTATCCATGGTCCACCCGGTATCGGAAAAACGACTGCGGCACATTTGGCTGCTAAACTTGCTGGCTATGATATTTTGGAGAGAAATGCTAGTGATGTCAGAAGCAAGAAACTTGTTGAAACTGGGTTGAGTGAAGTACTAAACAACACCTCCGTTTTGGGTTACTTTGCTGGTGATGGAAAATCTGTCGACAAAACTAAAAAGAAGTTGGTCTTGATTATGGACGAAGTCGATGGGATGTCATCTGGAGATCGTGGTGGTGTGGGAGCTCTGGCCAAAATCTGCAAGACAACCGATATTCCCATGATATTGATCTGTAATGACCGCAGGCTTCCAAAAATGAAGCCATTCGACTTCGTAACGTTTGATATGCCATTCAAGAGACCCACTGTTGATATGGTTCGTTCACGTATCGCTACTATCTGTCATCGAGAAGGCATGAAGCTTCCCATTCAAGTCATTGATGCTCTAATTGAAGGCAGCAACAAGGATATCAGACAAATTATTAACATGATATCTACTGTAAAGCTTGACCAAACAGCTATGGACTTCGACCAAGGAAAGGAAATGTCAAAGGCATGGGAGAAGCATGTTGTCCTCAAGCCATGGGATATAACCCATCAACTCCTTGGCGGACATATGTTTGCTCCCAGTAGCAAATCTACCTTGAACGATAAGATTGAGCTTTACTTCAATGATCACGAGTTCACACCCCTAATGATCCAGGAAAATTACCTAAATACGAAACCACAATTAGCCAATAACGCAGATACACCTAAAGAACACAGGCTTAAAGTATTGCAACTTATAGACCAAGCCGCAGAGAGTATCAGCGATGGCGATATAGTTGATCGAATGATTCACGGATCCCAACAACAATGGTCTCTTATGCCTACACACGCAGTCTTCAGCACAGTTCGACCGTCAAGCTTCATATCTGGTTCAATGACTGGAAGAACCAACTTTACCTCTTGGCTTGGTAACAATAGCAAGTACGGAAAACTATCTCGTTATGTAAAAGAAATACAGTCGCATATGCGACTGCGGTCTTCTGGCGACCGCCATGAAATTCGTCAACAATATCTACCAGTTCTCTGGGACAAACTCATTCGTCGACTTGATATTGAGGGCAGAGATTCCGTAGATGATGTTATCGATCTCATGGATAGTTATTTCTTGACTAGGGAAGACTGGGACTTTATCATGGAACTGGGTGTTGGAGAACAAGATATGGAAAGTGTCAAATTGGATACCCAAACAAAAGCCAGTTTCACAAGATCGTAAGTCACCTACTATCTCTTCTGAAATTTATGATACTAATAAATTAAAGTTACAATGCACGCTCCCACCCTGTCCCCTTTATGAAAGCAAGCAACGTCTTCCAACCCACCAAGGTCGCTGCCGCAAAACCAGATCTGGAAGAAGCATTCGAGGCAGAAGATGATGGCGAAGTGGTTGCGGAACCAGTCGATGATGATGAAGAGGCCGATTTGAAAAAGGATAAATATATTAAGCAACCTAAGAAGAAGGTGGCCAAGAAGCCAACTAAGAAGAAGGCTAAGAGTCCGACTGAAGATGATATGATTGATGATGAGGAAGTGGAGGAAGAGAAACCAAAGAAAACAAAGAAGGCGAGCGCAAGTGCGAAGAAGGGGAAGAAATGAATGAGTAGGCGGGTGGATTTTGCTAGGAGATCTTGAATCATCTTAGGGGAGGGGGGGTGAGATGAGATTTTCTCGAGATTTTGGTGGTGTGTGATTATTGAATATATATTATTGTAGCTTGAGAACATGAAATTCCAGGTTGGGGGAGAAGGGATACGACTGTTTCTGGTGTCAAAACGGAGAAAATAGTTTAGCTAAGATTATTTGCAGCTTCTTGCACATATTTAGGTAGTTTTTGGCACATATGCCAAACGACATATGAAACAGGCAATGCCATAAATCTTTGGGGTTTCAATTGTTTTTATCTCTAAATTTTTTGTTGATGTGGAACTGCACAAGGTGTAGTATAAGACGTCGCTATCTAGCATTATCACCGGCTCTGCATGTATCTAATCTCTAATTCCAAGTTTGGCTTGCCCATCACAAGCCTTAAACATATCTCCTCTCTAACGCAGCTGGTTTATTTCCCAAAATCTCATCAATCTCTTTCATAATCTCGGGCGTCAACTTCTCTCTAATCTTCAGCGCCCTCACACTTTCAAATACCTGCTCGGGTCTACTCGCTCCCGTAATCGCACTACTAACCCTCTCATTCTTAAGCACCCAACTCATGGCCAAATTCGCCATACTAATGCCAAGTTTCTCAGCCACCGGCATCAATTTTTCCACGGCTGCGATATCGGTTTTCCAGGAATCGTCGCCGGCCTTGGCTTTCATTCGGGCGGCAAAGGCATCTTGAGAGGTTCCGAGACGGGAGTCAGATGGGATGCCAGAGTTGTATTTTCCGGTGAGGAATCCGAATTTGAGGGGGGAGAAGGTGGTTAGGCCGAGACCGAATTCGTTGTACAGGGGGAGGAATTCGCCTTCAACTTTTTGTCGAGCGAGGAGGTTGTATTGTGGCTGTTCCATTAGGGGAGCGATAAGGTTGAGGCGGTGGGCGACGGCGTGCGCGGAGGCAATTTCGGCGGCGGTCCACTGTGGTGGGGATTAGTTTATGGGGTTGCAGATGGGAAAGGGCTAAGTGGGGCTTTACTTCGGAGGTTCCCCAGTAGAATGCTTTGCCGGTGTTGATGAGGTGGTTGAATGCTCGGACGGTTTCTTCCATGGGACAGGTGCGATCGGGTCGGTGGGCATAGATGAGGTCTACATAGTCGAGTTGGAGACGCTCAAGCGCGAGGTGAGTGCCTTCGATGATACGTTTGCGGGAGAGGCCGAGATTGTTCACGATTTTCTCGCCATTGGCTTTTCCCCAATATATCTGTTTTGGATCTTGTAAATTTATGTGGTGGAGATGTAGAGCAGTGGAGTGAGCCTTACTTTTGTAGAGATGACAATGTCGTTTCTTTTCCAGCCGAACTTTTTGATGGCTTGACCCATTACCCGTTCAGACTCTCCACCTGCGTAGCCCTCGGCACAATCGAAGAAGTTGATTCCAGCATCATAGGCGGCTTTCATGCACGCGAAGGTGTTTTCTAATGTATGTTAATCCTGCAATTGACCCAAATTAGAAGGGGAACCGTGCCATTTTCAACATGGCCTCCATATGTAAGCCAACCACCGAGAGAAATGGCAGATACCTGGAGACCAGATGGGCCTAGGTATCTATATTCCATCTCTGGGAGATCTTCTGGAACTGGCACCATTTTGAGGGATGATTGTTTTATTGCCGGAAAAATAGAAGCTGTGAGAGGAGAACTGAGAGGTTCTTGAAGATACTTCAAGGAGTAAAGAGAAAGGGTTTACAATTCAGAAATGAGTATTTACCTTTCGAAATGACCCCGCTATATCACGACATTTCCAGGCAGGGCAGGTACGTCTCACTGTCATCTTACCTACCTTGGCACTATTGCAAATTTCCCTTATCGCTATCCGAAGAGTGGGATGAGCCCAAAGAACCAGTGAGAATTGAGGTGAATAGTTGTTGCTGATTTTCACGTGAGTGTTGTATAAGGTTTGTTTGTAGGATGTTGGAACGTTGAGCTTCCTCTTTAGCCGTAGTGTAGCTCGGATGAATATGTCCCGACTGCTGTGGAACAAACCCGCCAATTGCAACAAGCAACAAGGTGGCTGATTTTAGTCATGAGCTCCACATATCCTTTCAACGTCGAAACTAGTTGCAAACCTTCTTTTGACCTTGATGGAGGCTCCTGTGAACTCATATTCGGTTATGGATACTGTATACTGATATGAACCGAACAGCAGCTTCGGGGTCATATTATACTTTGCTATCGAAGGATAATTGCTGTACGACATCTTGGAGTATTCTTGCTTTTCCTTAGGCCGACAATAACTAGAGTGGTTGCTGAAGCACATTATCAACTCATCGCCATATTCTCGGGCGGGTAACATCTGGGGGTCATTGTCAGCTCTGGTGCGGGGGAGCAATGGTGCTATAGGAGGCCAACAAGCCTATTCAAGCAAGATGGGATTGTAGTGACGAGTGGGAGCATTGCCAGTACTTCTAAGAAAGATTGCTCAATTGACTCATTTATACAAAATGAGAAGGGGAAAGTAGTGTTCAACCTTATTGTAGCTTCCGTGCTTCCGTTATGACAGCGTTGTCATCACTTTCTCGAATGGACGAGGAAGTCGATAAGGTACCAATAAGCCAGTGATAGTCGTTTGAAAGCCCAGAGATATCCCAATCATCTGAAAATACTCAAATGAACCCTGTTGGGGCGCAACTCCCCCTCGAGTTCAGCTGCAGCATAAAGCGAAGCGATTTGAACGGGAGCTCGTCTCCACTGGTGCCGAGTCCCTCCCCTTTAATATTTTGAGCTCTGAGGATACAGAAGATGCTTACCGAATTACAGAGCATGCAGAATCTTCCGTGTTGTTATAAACAGCCACTCAAATCCTTCCCTTCTGTGCCATTTTTTTGAAGACTCGATCATGCTTGGAATCCCAAAATAAGCCTGCGAGGTAGTGGGGTGATGAGGAGAAGAGGCATTGCTGCGTATGGGATATTCGCCATAGAAGGTATTCATTAGAGCGACACTTTTCGAGATGCTAGCTCAGTAAGTGTGGAACTGCCTCGTTGCTTTGATTGTACTGCATTGCAGACAAAGGGGATGCAGAGGTTTCTTGTCAAACCCTCCTTCAAACGCTTGAATGGCCAGACTTATCTGTTGGCACAATTATGCCTGGTCAATTAGATCAGTAAAACAACAAAAGGTTAAAAAGAAGTCTTTTACGTATCTTTGTTGACTTTCTAAGTTTCAATAAAGTCTTCATGCAATTGAAGGGCATATATCAAGAAATATTCTGGGTGAAGTGGTTTGTCAAAAATGTATTGAATCTTTGACAAGGAACCCTCATTGGTTCTCGAGCCGAAAAAGTAAGGAGACTTTCAGTTATGAAAGAGCTGTAGATGTCACCGTCACAGACTTCAAAAGATCATTTCTGAATCTAAATCTGAATCTCAATATGAATCTCATTTTCATTTTCATGATCTCTGATTTAATCCTATCACAACTTCGACTCCGGGGTACCCCAATACCCCATACATTCTTTTGCTGGGTGAGGAACTAGTTATTACTAGCTGCAATTTGAAGTACCACGTGAACGTGAATTTCTATAATTGGCTTCCTTTTGGATGGTTATCTGAACTTCTGATTGGAAGAAATTTGGAAATTTGAAAACTTCGCTTGGTTGGTCGGTTCCCTGCCTGCCTGCCGTGTTTTGAAGCAAAATAAAATAAAGTGTACCTACTTGCTCGCACTTTCCACTTCCCCTCTTCCTCTTTCCCCATAACAACAACAAGTCTGAATTCCGTTTTTGTTCATCAGAAAAAAAGTAATTCATCAAATACCTTCCTTTTTTCATCAGTATTGAGATCGTAGAGTCCTTCGCGATCTTTCTATCTGATATTCTCTATCCACATTTGTAAGTCAAATTATCCTGTCCCCAAATTCCCTTCCTCGAGCATCAAATTTTCATGTCGCGTTTTGAAAACACATTCAAGATCTTCACATATCTTTTCTTCTTATCACTCATTATACACCTTGCAGCATGTGTATCAATTGAATCTCAATTGTCGCAAGCATTCATCTCTTCATTCTTTCAAAATACTACTTCCAAAACCACCTGCATCATCTCCTTTCACACTACAAAGCACACTTCAAAGACACTTATGAGTTGTTGCGACTATCCTCTATTCCTCACACCGGGATCGTCAATACGCACTTACTTAAAGAGGCATCAAGATTGTCTCCCGATCGTCTTCCTTTCGGATCAAGTCGCACTTTCTTGATTAAGAACCATATTCACTTGAGAGTTGGACCCCGCCCTCGCCATTTTTAAGCCTTACTTTCATCCACACAACCACAAATCTTTCTTCGCCACTACAAAGTTTTTTCTTTCCACTTCTCTTCCTCTTCCTCTCTTTTTCTCCGCGCGCGCCTTTCTAGTCTTGCTTATCAGCTTGACAACTTCTTGAACCCTTTGATTTTTTACTCGTGTTTCAGACTGCTTCTTGAATTCAAATTCAAAGAGTTCTTTGATCTTTCACTTTGAGCAACACCAAGTTGGTTTCATCTTGCGTGCACTATTCTCACTCCCACCTTCCGTCTATTAATATTTTTTTAATTACACGAATGGCTAACATATATTTCTCTCACAGATACAAAACAAAAACCTCCAATCCTTGAATCTTTCAAGATGTCTTGGGAAACTGCAGCCGGTGCTGACGAATGGGGAAGTGGTGCAGTTGCGGCTACCAGTGGTGGTACTGAATGGGACACTCCTGCGGCTACCTCTTCTGAGCAACCCGCAGCCGATGCTTTCAATGATGCTGCCGAGGCTGAGAACGGTTATGGTGGTGGTTACGGTGGTGGCGAGGAGGCCGGAGGCGGAGGCGGAGGAGGTGGCTTCAGCGGTGGCTGCTTCAACTGTGGTGAAGAAGGGTATGGTTTATAATTTTTCACTTCCCCGATACTCCACTAACTCACCTTTTACTAGTCATGGCAAGGCTGAATGCCCAAATCCCCCAAAGGCACGTCCATGCTTCAACTGTGGCGAGGAAGGTCACACCAAGGCCGAGTGCACCAACCCCGCAGTTGCCCGTGAGTTCACTGGTACCTGTCGCATCTGTGAGCAACAGGGCCATCGGGCATCTGATTGTCCATCTGCTCCGCCTAAGCTTTGTAATAACTGCAAAGAAGAGGGTAATTTTGCATTCACTGTCTCTAAAACTTTCTACGGAAGCTGACGTTATTGTAGGCCACTCAATCCTTGAGTGCAAGAATCCTCGCAAGATCGAGCGCAATGATATCGAAGATGTCGCAGCTGAAGTTGCTTGGGAAAATCTGGTCAAGCAATCTGAGGAGGGTGACTTTGATGATATGAAGGACGAAGCCATGAAGTACATCAAGGCTTCTCCAGATGCTACCTATCCTCAATTGGAGAAAGCTTTCCGTAACCAGAACATCCCTATTTATCTCATTGCCATGGAGAAGGAATTGACTCAAACATTCACCAACATGGACTTGCAAGGCAACCTTGACCGCAAGTACTCTGTTTCCTGGCGCAAGTCAAGTAAGCATAGTCGTCCCAAGGAGAAGGAGAACTGGCCCGCGACCCCAGAAGAGAACCTTGAGCGCCTTGCCGATGCTGGCGAGCCTGTTGATCGTGGTGTTCCTCTCTGTTCCCGTTGCAGCGAGCTTGGTCACATCTCAAAGCATTGCACTGAGGAGGCAGGTGAGAGTGAACGTGTTCAAGTTCAGTGTTTCAACTGTAATGAGGTGTAAGCTTTTCTACCTTGGCCTTCCGTTCAGCGTGCTAACTTTGGAATAGTGGTCATCGTGTTCGTGATTGCCCAATCCCCCGTGAGGATAAGTTCGCTTGTCGCAACTGCAAGAAGTCTGGTCATGGCTCCAAGGAGTGTAAGTTCAACAATCTCGCGTTCTATACCGCAAGCTGACATTGAACGCAGGCCCAGAGCCACGCTCTGCCGAGGGCGTTGAGTGCAAGAATTGCAATGAGAGTAAGTTCTCCAACCCTTTCTCACGTCTTGGTTTTACTAACTCAATACAGTCGGTCATTTCTCTCGTGACTGTCCAACTGGCGGTGGTGGTGATGGCGGTCTTTGCAGAAACTGCAACCAACCTGGTCACAGATGTAAGTGAAATGTTGATCTATAAACAGCTCGCAAGTATACTGATATTCTTGCTTATAGCCAAGGAATGTACCAATGAGCGTGTCATTATCTGTCGCAACTGTGATGCAGAGGTTAGTTCTCCTCCCGCTCAAGTTTCAATAGCTTACTGATTATGAATAGGGCCATACCGGTAAGGAATGCCCAAAGCCTCGTGACTATTCTCGCGTTCAATGCCAGAACTGCAAGCAGAGTAAGTTAACCCCCGCATATTTCAAGTTTTTGACCTTTGGAATATACTAACACCGAATCAGTGGGACATACCAAGGTTAGATGCAAGGAGCCAATCGTCGAAGATGATGCTGCTGGTGATGCTGCTGGCTATGGCGGTGGCTACGGTGGTGGGGAAGTCGGAGCTGATGCTGGTGACTATGGTGGCGGTCATGCGGCTAACGATGAGTATGCTGCTCCTGCTACTGGTGATGGCGACAACTGGGGTGGCGGTGGTGGCCAAGAAGTTACTGCCGGTGTCGGTTGGTAAATGGCGAGTTGCTTGACTTCTCTCGAAACCTCTTGCTTGTCTCACACTACCCGATGTGGTAGAATGAGCTTCAGATCTTCATCCGAGGAAGTTCACAAAAACTCTGCTGTTTACGCGTCAATTGGTTGGGGTTTATCGTAGTACTGGTTTTCTTCTTCTTTTTTTCCTTTGGTTGCGATTATTCATGGAGACTTGCACTCCTAGAGGCAAGGATACCATCACAAAAAGGGATTAAAATAACATGGCTGGTATGATAGGACAGGACAGGACAGGACAGAAAAGATATTGCTGCGATATGAAATTTTTCAAATAGTCACTCAGGTACCTAGATATTTGAGATAAAATCAAAAGATAATATCATAAAATAGGCACTTGAGCTTGTTTGGTGATGGTGATGGTGATTTTGTTTTTTGCGATGACCTTGAAAAGATATCTCTTCCTTCGGCCAAGATATTTGAGTCTTGAAGTCTTGAAATGATACAACTTGATTGTTGATACATGCAACTCAAACAGTAATAGGAAATTAAAGGCAGGCACTGACAAAGAAGAAGATCAGCGTGGGCACATAATCCACAGACAAACAGACCTGAGAACAGAGCAGAGCAGAACAAAATGCAAACAGAAATAATCAGTATCAAAAGAAAAAGAACAGAAGTGTTTGTGGGAAAGGATTTGGATTCTTTTCGAAAGACTGCTGCTGGCTTGGAATTAACAATATGGGAGTACCTGAGCCTATGGGGCATACAAATGATATGCGGTTAGTGGGTGGGGGTGAATGGGGGATGTGAATTTTGATAGTGTTTTGGATGGTGGTGTGGTGGATGGGATAGGTGGGATGGGTGGAAGGGGGGGATGAGAGAGAGGAGAGGAGAGTGGAAAAGGGAGATCCATGGTTTGTTCAAACCTGTTGTGGAATTCCCGATGAAGGGAATGGAGTGATCGAGGTATTGTGGACTTTACATTTAGTCATTGAGACAATGGAAGACAGGTCGAGTTACATTTAACATGTAAATTTTGTGGTATATTATTGTGAGATTGGGATGAGTCTACTGAGTAATATGTGTAGCTGTAGATCCACTTTTGCTATCTCTAACTCGTATCCAAGTTTCTATACTGGGAGCTTCATCTTGTGTGTTCTCTTGCAGTAGCGGTTGGTGCGTTGTAGCTGCATCTATTCCGACCAGGGACTCGCCCGAGAAGCTATTGGGGGAAACAGTTCGTTCGTCATGACATGGAAGCTCGACTCCTTAAATCGATGTAACTCATCATGCTAGCGCACCCCTTTCAAAGTTTCTCAAAAGTAGGTTTCCTCTTCTGTAACCCACTCAACATGGCATCCTTAACATCTTTCGTTTGAATCGCCGCACTATTCCAAACCCCCGTATACCTCAAGCTATCCGCCAACCTATTATCCCTCGCATGATTCAACAATTCCTTCGTCCCCTGCACTGCCACCGGACTCTTCTCCGCCAACAATTTCGCTATATTGAGTGCTCTGTCTATAGCTTTCTCTTTCGTAGGCTCAACATGGCTCACGAAGCCTACCCGGAGAGCTTCTTCGGCCCCAAATATTCGCGCGGATAGACAGACGTCTTTGACCCAACTGAAAGAGCCAACGACTTTGGGGAGGCGGGAAAGAGTGCCAATGTCGGCTGCGAGTCCAATATCTACTTCTTTTACCGACATCTTAACATCCGATGCGCAGATGCGAATATCGGCACAGGTGGATATGTCGATGGAAAGGCCGAAAGAGTAGCCATGGAGGACACATATAACGGCTAGATTTTGTGAGATTAAGCCCCATTGCTCATCTAAGGAAAGAGGAGTGAACATACGTTTCTCACATTTCTCAGCACTACTGATACATGCTTGGAATTCTTCGACATGGCGTTTGATGGCTTGCGCTTTTCGCGCTACGTCTGTTGGACTTCCTTCCTTCTCCCCCAAGATCCCACCTTGCGCAGCAGCTTCAACGTCTAAACCTGTGGAAAAGGCACGATCGCCGGCGCCAGATAATATGATAGAGCGAACGTCGGGGGAATAAGAGAGGGTATCGAAGATGGTGCGAAATTCGAGCCACTAGACTTAGTAGGTCAATGAATGATTGTGGTAGCAGTTTATGGTAGCACTTTGTGGATGAATACTTGCTTACCATGGCTTCGAAGAAGGCATTTAGTTTCTCGGGACGGTTGATTTGAACATGTGCAATATATGGTGCTGGGTATGTGACAAGGAAATATTTGTAGGTGGATATTGAGGAGGCCATTTTGTGTAACTTAGAGAAGGGCAATGGGCAGGCTCCTGTTTACTTGTTTGTTTGCTGATCAAGTCACTAACTTGCAGGATATACTTGTAAAAAAAATACAGCTTGACATGAAGTGAAGTGATAGTACTAGTACTGAAAATCTAAGACGGGAGGAAGAGGAATTGTCAATGTCAATCAAGAAAGTCCTCGTGAAGTGTAATAATGCAGATGAAGGAGGTAGGTCGGCCAACTTGAGCCAACATCACCGAGCCTCGGCATGAAGCACGACAACACGTGATCATAGACAATTCATAGCTTGATCTTTCCAACATTCCTCAAGCTTCTTCACACGAGCCTCTTCTCGAAAAGCTCACATGAACACACAAGCTGGCTGAGGAAATAAGCCAAGGTAATTGATATTGATATACCGGTATAAATCTATCGAGTGACATGCAGCCGAACTTGAAGCAAGATCTTACCTTATTAAAAGTATATTTCTCCATCGCAAACCTTATATCTTGGCTATTCATGGTCCCCTTTTGGCCGTTTGGTCCCCGAACGCGAATACTACTCTCTAGGCAAGGGTTGCGAGCACCCCTCGAATGTACAGGTGAACTTTAAAGCCTTTGGCATGATGATACATCATACGAGTTTGTTATCCTTCTTAGTAAATATGGCAAATACTTCCAAATCAATCGAATTTCAAAAGATAGCCGACGAGAGGGATGCATTGTGCAAGACTGCCAGTGGACGGCTGAGTAGATCTGACAGTTCTGAGTTGTCAATAAGCATTTGTGCCTGTCGAGCCTTCATGCAGATGAACGAATTTGTATGAAACTTGATCACATCTACCTTTTTCCGCAACTCCAGCTGCAGGTGGATCGACAACAGCATTGCAGTTGCCAGTAGTGTACGGAGTGAAGATCTAATAGTAATAATAAGTATGATAATAATACTGTACGAGCTACGAAGTAAATGAGAAGTTTTCGATAAAATCTTGATCATATGATGCTTCAGTGTAAGTGCAAGGGTTTTGTTGTGGAGGAAAAAGGGGGAAGGGGAAAAGGAGGAAAAGAAGAAAAGAAGAAAAGAGGAAAAGAAGAAAATGATGGATGGCATTCGGGTGTTTCCTTCTTCCAAATGGATTCTGCTGCAATGCATAGATTCTAACTTACAAGACGACCAATCATTACATATTGTCTAATGTTTCGTCTCTTAGTTACTACTCGAGTTACGAGTACGACAGGTATAACATGTCATTGTAATCTTGTAATCTTACATCAGAACTTCGAAGATTCTTAGCGTTTCGCTTTATTCCGTCGGATAAGTCCCCCATGGGCCATAACACTGCGCAGTGCCAGGGAGCAATCATCAATGTACCGAATCTGATACCGATATCCTCATTTTGATCCCCCACCGCTTGGCTTCCGAGCTCCTTCCTTACGAAAACACTCACTCCCTCCCTACTCGTATGACATGAAAATCCAACAGATCCACTTGAAATCCAACAATTTGATCAAGGTTTGCAACGGTATAGTCATGCAATGGGAGGGGATGGAATGGAATGGATGCACCGTGTACGGAGCAAATTCATTCTCCGAAGAGTTCTCGGGTTCTCGGGTAAAATCTCATTCGTAGGCTCGGTACAATATGGGTTATGTTGTAGGAGGTATATGTAGATATGTAAGGTTATGTATGTACTCGGTACAGGATGTGATGTGCGTATTGATTGTTGGTCAATTGATGGCGATAGGTGAAGGGATCATGGATGCGAATGAACGAATGGTACGTATGATATATGATGTGCAATATGAAATATGCAACACGATATTAATTCCATATGCGTTGATCTGCAGCAAAGCAAAGCAACTTTAAGCAAGTAAGCAAATGAGCAGGTGTGAGAAGAAAAGCCATTTTCATTTTTACTAGATCCAATACCGGTAGGTCTATCAATCAAAATAAGGCGGCTCTTAGCTCGTCCACTCATAAGCTCAGTGGTTAAAACTTATAATAAGGGGAGGAGGACGGGGGAGACTACTACTAGGTAACGGATACTTTTTCAACGGTCAATAATCATAATAATTCATAATAATTACCTAATTAGGTAATAATCTATTATTTTATTTGATGATTTATTGATCCATCATTACGTAATCATCCACCATCCATCCATCCCCGTTGAATCTGAAAATCTGAAAACCAATCAATCGACCTCTTGTTTTCTCCCTTTATGAATCACCATGTGTCACCCCTGTACCAGTATTGGATTTCATTATGTCTCATGTCTCAGTCTCATTATCATTTACGGAGTATATCCTCATCCCCATCAAATCATCAAATCCTCAAATGTTAGTTAAATGCTCTCAAAGGGGAATAGGTCGTCATAATCGCTAGGGTTCGTATCTGTATCTGTCCTTGTCTTTCTTTTTTTTTATCAGAACAATCAGAACATTCATCAATGTCTGTAAACTCATCTCAACCTTACCTCTTAATGCCAAAAATCACTCCATATCTATATTCTATCGGTTTTATCTGCCAAAAGGATTCGAATCCGCATTCCCCCATGTACTACCTACCAATGACACATTGTCTGATATCCATCGAAATTCATTAAATACGTGCATATTATTTGCAGTGCCGGTTGCCTACGGAATCTTACAGCATCATGCCGTGCTACATACGCATCGACGTTGCTCCTACCTCTCTGCGGTCTTCCTGAATAATGACCAATGTAAGCAATGTATATTTCTTAGCTGGCAAACACAACATATAGAGTCATGCAGCCTGTAACACACACGACAACCTTTAAATCTTCTATCTTCTGAAAGTCTGGAGAGTCTATCCAGCGGGAAACACAGTGGTTGATATCTATCATACAGGTTGCCCCAAATGTTTGAGATTGATGAACAAACTCTCCCGTTCATACGAACGCGCCAGGCCCTACTTCTCCTAGATTTGCAGAATGATTTTATCGGAGAACGAAGCTTGTTGCCAGTCGAAACGCCGCCGAGCTATATCGACAATATAAGGAATCTAATCGAGCCCTTCCGTCCTTCTGGTGACATAATATGGATATGCAGCGTTTCTCCGGATGGTGTCTCGAGAATAGTCAATCAACCACGGAGCGACAGCGAGGCCATAATAACGAATAACGAGCTTCCACGACGTCGACGGGACAAATTGAGTCCAGAAACTGAGCCCAATCATAACGGGGAGGATAGCAAGCATTCAGTAGCTAGCAATGAGGATGACTCAAAGGAATCATTTTTGACAGTACAGCCTGGAGAGGAGGCACGTATGCTACAACCCAATTCGAGGGGTTCAGACATATCAGATGCATTTGCACCCATCTCTCCAAAAGACCTGACATTCAACAAAACATACTATTCTGCATTCAAGGATGGTAGTCTGGTCCAAAAACTGAGGGGCAAGTTTGTGACAGAAATATACATAGCTGGAGCCCTTACGAACGTCAGTGTGTTTGCCACAGCAATGGATGCTGCTCGCCATGGTTACGCTATAACCATAATTGAGGATTGTCTGGGGTATAGGAGCAAAGATAGACATGATGAAGCTTTACGCCAGCTCAAGGCCTATACTGGGTGTGATGTCATAAGTAGCGGGGAACTTATTGAGTGCTTACAGAAGCAAAAGAAGGTCACAGAAAGGAGAACGACTTCCAGTAAGAAATCTCGTCCTAAACCTAGAGAACCACAACGAAAAGAATCTCGAAATGCTGGAATTGAGAATCTAATGGGGAACTTAAAGCTAGAAGCAGAAGACCCGCAAGCCACCACCGCCACAACCCCATCGGCGGCGATCATCGAAGACGATTTCGAAATCACCAGCCAAATTCTGCGTGCACAAGTTCGACGAGCAAAGCCACCGGCTGAACTTGAAGCAGAAGCCAAGAAAAGAGAAAAGGTGAAGTCGAGAGTGAAAACACGTCGGAATGCTACAAAGCCAGCAGAAGCAGCAGGGCCTTCTAGTCTACTGAAAGAAATATGTCCGGCGGCTTCTAAAAGCCCATCATCTAGCTCATCACCTGGTTCATCAGAGATGCCAAGCCCAGCGGAAAAATATAAATTGAGTCTACCTAGCCCCAAATCTCATGGCGCCGAAGATGAGAAACTCCAGCAAAAATCTGCACCAGAAAAGGCTACTCTGGAAGAGATACAAAGAGACAAAGACAACGCATTGACCGACACCCCCCGTCTCTGTGAAGGTGATACAACAGTCATTCTCAACCTGTTACCCGAGGCATTAGAAAGAGGGATCTTCAAGAAAATTCGTGATGAAGTGCTTTGGCAGAAAATGGGTCATCAGGGTGGTGAAGTACCGAGGCTTGTGGCAGTTCAAGGTCACATTGAAGAAGATGGTAGTATTCCAATATACCGTCACCCGGCTGACGAATCGCCTGCTCTCCTTTCATTCTCACCCACGGTTGAAATAGTCAAGAAAATAGTCGAGAAAAGACTTGGCCATCCTTTAAATCACGTTCTGATTCAGTTCTATCGAGATGGAAATGATAATATATCTGAGCATAGTGATAAGACATTGGATATAATTCCCAATACCTTCATTGCCAACGTGAGCTTGGGAGCTCAACGAACGATGGTATTTCGAAGAAAGAAGCCTGTGAAGAGTGCGGAGTGTACAGACTCTCAACCCACCCCTCGAGAATCTTGCAGAGTAGCCCTCCCGCATAACTCATTGTGCAAAGTGGGCTTGGAAACCAATAAGAAGTGGTTACATGGAATTCGACCAGACAAGAGAATGGCAAGTGAGAAATCCGAAGCTGAATTGGCTTATGATTGTGGGCGTATATCTTTGACATTCAGGCACATTGGTACATATCTCGAAAAGAGACAACAAGAGATCTGGGGTCAAGGCGCATCTGCGAAAAGGAAAAAAGACGCCAAATCAGTAATTAATGGAGATACGCCGCAATCCCAGGAAATGCTACAAGCTTTTGGAAAAGAGAATCATGACAGCAATTTTGATTGGGAGGAGATCTACGGTAAAGGATTTGATGTGCTCCACATCTCTAACGTCAAAAAGCTTTTCTTGTCAGGGGATTCCGTCTTTGACTACCGTGTAAAGTTTATGCTTAACCAATACAGCATCCCTTGGACGGAGGCTCTAATTTCGCCACCCTTCCATTGGAAAGGAGAAAGTGCTCGGGTCAATGATCCCATGATTCCGGAAACATCACCTATCAAATTTATTGACAATGACCCAAGCAAAACTACAGTCGAGGGATGCATGCCAATTATGTTCTATCTAGAAGCCATCTATGGTCCCCAAAAGGATTGCAAATCCCCAAGTCATCTCGCCCGCCATTACACCCGCTTCGAACAAGCCAACACCCTGCTCAAAATTTGGCAAACAGCACCCTATAGTGTAAAGCCTTTCCGCGCCGAACTCGCTAAATGGAATGCCTACGCCCAAGAAGCAGAATACATAGCAGGCAATGAAATTGGTCTTGCGGATTTCGCAATCATGCCTGTGTTTGAGTTGGTGACTAAGGAGTGGGATAATGGTATGGAGTTCGAGTCTTTGGCAACATATTGGAAGAAAATGATTCAAAATGAGAGTTTTTTAAAGGCTCTCCCAAAGGAGAATGTAGAGGCGCTCCAGAAGGGGCCTGAGTTCTGTGCCGTGCGGAAGAAGATCAATGCTTTGGAGAATGGGATGCAGAAAATGGAGGATGGCGAGGACGATTCTTCTCCAGGGGCAGAGAAGAACAAGGGCAAGGAAATCGAGGAGCTGCTGGATGGACTTGCGAAGTTATAGTTTCGTGATTGGGAATAGTGAAGGGAGGTCATCACTGGGAATTCAGAGAAATTTCGTTGGAAAATTATGTCGGATGATAAGCTGCTGTTCGAATGTTGTATGCGTATGAATGGATGCCAAATCGAGGAACGAAACTATGCATAGCGTTTATAGCAATATTCAAAAAAAACTTAATATAAACCATAATCATCTCCATGATTGATTCCTTCTTTCATGCCCTTCATCTGTAAACCTACACCACAGTACCCATCACCAACCCACGCTAACCACATTCATACATCTATCCATCCACAAATCACCAACTATCACTTCCCTTTCCCATTCCCATTCCCTTTCCCTTTCCCCTTTCCTTTCCCCTTCCCTTTCCCCTTCCCTTTCTCCTCCCACACCGTCGTCTCCACCATAAAAGTACCATTTCTATCTTGACATCTATTTTTCATCAAGGTCTATACTCGTGAAATCCAGGAAAAAGAAAACTCACCTTCGAAAAAGCCTCTCAACAGGCTGACAAACAATCACTTTCTTAGTCTCAACCTTCCCAGATTTATCTTTCTGGACATCACAATTATATTGCAATAGTTCGAGTAATTCACACTTCTTGAGATTTCCGTTGAAGCCTTTGCGGCGGGTGGATTGGGCGGATAGTGTGGCTTCGGACGGGAGAGCGAGGGGTGAGAAGGGGATGAGGGGTGGGGTCATATTTTTGTTTAGGCGAAGGGAAGAATCAGAAGAGTGAGGTTGGATCGGATAAGAGGATGCGATGGAAGGGATTAAATCTAGCGAGGAGATATTCGGGGGTAGATTATTGAGGGAAGTCGAGGAGAGTGAGGAGAGTTTGGAATCGGTATGTATGCTTTCTCTTTATTGCTTATCGATAACGCATTTCCCCTCTCCTGCCTCATCCCTTTCACATGAGATTCCAAACACCAAACTAATAATAACAGCTTTTAACAACTTTGACAAATACGCTCACTCCCCATCCACCTAAAACTCATATTTCGTCCCTGGATGCCCTATGGTCTCAGCAAAACCAACCCAGATTATCGGTTTCGGGAAGACAAATACCATTGCTGATTCATATTCTGACGGCGCTTCTGAGGGGATCGGGAGATAAGGTAGGTAAGAGTGTGGTGTTGGTTGATGTTAACGGAAGATTCGAGACTTCTTTTTTGAGGTTTCAGGATGGCGATGGGGATAATAGAGAAGAGAGGGAACAGGAGGACAGAGGATTGAAAAAAGAGGATCTCAAACATCTACATATTTTCCGACCTTCATCTCAGAATCTTGAACGCACCTTGATGGGGATAGAGAAGTATATGTTGTATGGAGATCATGATAGTTATGGGAGGGAATTTGGGGGGACGATTCTATTTGGGTTTGATGCGAGGGATGGTGGGGGTGCAGGTAGTGGGATTGGAAATGTGAGGGGGATGGGAATGGGTAGACCAGAGATAGTAATGGGGTGGAGAGGGTGGTTAAGGGTTGAGAGGGAGGATGTTCCGAGGTTTGGTTTGGGTGCTAGTGCGGAGGAGTTGCTAGGGGAGAGAGGGAGGAGGGAGGAGGTTATAAGGGGGAAAGGGTGGAGGGGGAGAGGAGATAAGGGCGGGGAGGTTGTATGGAAGTTGGAGTAGGGGCCGAGGGGATGTAAAATGACAAGAGTTGTTAGTGAAGGGTACATTTGGCATTTGCTTAATGTCGCAGACTGGGAGTCTAAATGGGGGATGATACACGTGATGAGATGCCATGTTCCCAAGCAATATCTAGCATCAGATCAAGTATTGGAAACGGCCCTAAGCTGATTAACCTTGCTATCTGGGCCAATAAATGATGTACTGGGCACATTATAGAAGGGCCGGGATTATAATACCAGTTCCTATATGAAGTATGATTTGAAAGTATAGCTTTACCGTCAAATGCCTCGTTTTCGCCGCAACATATATGCTAAGTTTCTTGATGTTGATGTGTCGATTCCATACCAATTTTAATGTCAATTCATATAACTTGGCCAAGAAAATCAGATACACTTCTCATGGAGACTTGGGCTCTGCTCCTGAATTGCGCCCCGATAGTACCCAAGCCCAGGGCATTCACATACTTTCTCTCCCGAATACAGAGACACACACAGCACCCCGAAGCACTTCTCACAGCGCTACAGCGAAGATATGCATGCATTGCCAAAGCATGATCGATATTGGTAATGTACAGCTTGCCAATCCATTCCAGCTTTCCAGGATGCAATCTTCCTTCCCTCCGTCCTTCTCCCCTCCTTTCCCCTCCATCATGCATCCGCCAGGATAAAACATGCGACCCAGTCTATACCATCCATTTGTCTATCCCCATTCATTTATGCAGCAGCATTGGCAGCTCTCTGATCCTCCAACTTTGCGTAGAACAAATCGCGCTTGCGGACGGCTGGGACGTGGTATCCGTACCTGGTCTTTGTTAATATCTTTTTGCTAAGGCGCTTCTCAAAGGAGACGGAAAGGTTTACCAGAAGGCGTATCCGAAAGCTGTTCCGAGACCTGGTGGGTGGTATATTAGTTGACTGATTTGCTTCATCTCTATCCCACCCTGATGCTCTCCTCTCTCCGTCCATTCTTCCCTTTCTGCACCCCCCAAGACATCCATTCACCACATACCGAAAGCGACGCTAAGGTCAAGAACGAGCCCTCTTCGGAGCATCTACAGCACAATAGTCAGTCAGTCCATGTTCCAATCCTATCCAATTCACTTTCACCCTGCCCCAACTTCCACCTCCTCATTGAAGCCCTCACTGCCTCCCATGGCCAGGAAAACTTACTCCAGTAATTGGTTTGATTGCCATTGTGTATATTATTTTGAGGGAGAATGTCTGGTTCTGTATCTCTTACTTGCACACTCAAACTTGGGGTTCAAAATCGCATGATGCATCCCACGATAGCCGGAGCGTCCAATTTTAGCGTGTTTATGCCTCAGGCACTACTTGACTAGCACCTGCACCCGACCTCTACTCGATATCCACACGTGATTGACCGTTCAGAACCTTGAATATTCACAACTTGAAAGTTACTTGTTAATGACGCGATAGCTCATTCAATCGATTTATCCTACGGCCATCAATATTCCTGCTTAATATAAAGCCTCACGATTTATTGATTCAAGGTTGCGACAAGTTGAAAACGTATCTAGCACAATTGCGATCATCATGGTCCCAGTGTCACGAAAGAGATCCACTCCCAATTCCAGCGACGACGACGATATGGGCGAACCGCACCGCAAACGGCAACGCATTTTGCCCATCCTTCCACACACACCCCCTCCCGAATCTGAGCTGCTACATACCGATAAGATGGAATCCTCACTCTTCGACAGCGATGTGAGGACGCTATTGCGGAAATCGATTTGCCAGACGCTTGCACATGTAGGATATGATAAGGCGACGGAAGAAGCGCTGGAAGCTATGTGCTTGGAAGTCGATACCTGTTTGTATTTCCCAATTTAGGCTGAATGGCCTTGTGTTGACGATACTATAAAGATACTACGCATTTACTCTCACAAGTATCAACTTCTATGCTGAATGCAAGAAGAAACGCACCCATACCGCACGATATAACCTACGCATTTAATCGCTATCAATTACCCCTCGCATCCCTCGAACCACACTTGCGACCCCCGATATCCGCCCCAAAACTCAAGTTGGAACTGGAACCAGCGCCAAAAGAAGATAAGACGAGCAAGAATATCATGAGGATACTGGGCGTGGAACTTAATGGTGAAGTGGAAAAGGCGCAAAAGTCTTACATACCCAAGGGATTCCCCGCGTTTCCAAGCAAACACACATTTAAATGGACGCCAAAAGAAAGTGAACGCGTGACGGATCCGCGGAAAATCCGCGAAGAGGCAGCCAAGAATGCGAGGATGGGGGAGGAGGCTCTGAGACGTTTAGTGAAAGTAGGAAAGGTCGGGAAAGATCGAGATATGAAGAGGATGGCTGGTCGAGATCCACGAAGCAAGGAGAGACACGAGTTGTGGGAACGTACCATGCTAAGTTTGGCGGGTGATAAGTCAAATGCACATGCTGGGAATGGAAAAGAAAAGATGGGGGAGTTGGCGTTGGATGAGCGTAGTATAGTTGTTAATGCAGAGAAGCAATATTTTAGGAAGGGGGCGCCGGCGAAGAGGAAAACGCTACACCAGCCTCAGCCTTCGCCTTCACCAATGGAAGATGATCTAGTACCATTAGAGCCGTAGGAATCAATTATAGGGAAAAGCAATGGGTAATAATTTGGGTTGGGCATGGAGGTATGGAAAGGTGCATGGCATGCATATTCAGCGAGGAGTTCTGGGGTTGAATCAATCGGTTCACATTTCTACGAGTCGGTAGCTCAGCGATGGAAGGATGGGCTTCTGCATGAGCTCGAGGTATTTCCTTTTCCTTGTATATGTAAAAGAATACATAAATAGTTGCTCACGCGCAACTTTACATACACCTTACCAAAAAGATATAATTTCATCATTCCTATGGCAAGATATGCATCCATCGTAACGCCATAGTAGACCTAAACACCATCGCAATGCACCTGGTATATCCTATACAACAGCCCATCTTAACTCAAGGCCAAGCAGCTGGGTCAATTTCCGTCCCCAAATCCCTATCCTCTAGAAACCTTCTACCTCTCAATCCTTCCGGCAAATATTCCTGAACGACTCTCCCCTCCTTATAATTAGGGTTATACTTATATTGATCCCCATACCCCAATTCCTTCATCAACTTCGTAGGCGCATTTCTCAAATGGATAGGAATACCTAGACTAGCTACACCCGGTTCCTTGAGCGCAGAAAACGCATTATTCAATCCCCTATATGCTCTAGTACTCTTGGGTGCTAGGCAAAGAGCTACAGTAGCATGTGCCATTGCAATCCGACATTCTGGCATGCCGATTTTCTCACATGCGGTGTATGTGCTGGTTGCGAGAGTTAGCATTGTGTTATCGGCTAGTCCTACATCTTCGGATGCTATGACTACCATTCGCCGAGCTATGTAAAGAGGATCTTCTCCGGATTGGAGCATTCTTGCAAGGTAGTATAGAGCAGCATCTGGATCACTACCTCTTACTGACTTGTGGAAGGCGGAAATCGTATCGTAGTGTTGGTCTCCGGCTCTATCGTATACAAGCGTTTTGGTCAGAGAGGCTTTGATGTCTTCCTTGGTGACATTAGGTCTTGATGATAGACCCATGGCTAGCTCTAGGAGATTGAGGGCTGTGCGAGCATCGCCGTCAGAGAAAGCAGACAGATACTTCAAGAGCTCTGTGTCCACAAGATCTGTAGGGGTGTAATTTGGCCCCTCGGTCTTTAAAGCCCTCTCCAGTATTTCCAGTATATCATCGTTCGTCAACTTCGATAGCGTGAAGGTCCGACATCTCGATAGTAAAGCGTTCTGAACTTTAAAGGACGGATTCTCAGTCGTAGCTCCTATCAAAGTAATTTGCCCACTTTCGACAGGCCCTAGAAACACGTCCTGCTGACTCTTTGAAAATCGATGTATCTCATCGCAGAATACTATTGTCTTCCTTCCAGTAAGCCCCAATTCTCCTCTCGCCTCTGCAAATATCTTCTTCACCTCTCCTACCCCAGAAGAAGTACTATTGATCTCGACAAACCGACTTCCGACCATCGCAGCCACACATCGTGCGATTGTAGTCTTCCCGGTGCCAGCACCACCCCATAGTATCATCGATGGCACGCGATCTTGCTCAATAAGACTTCGCAAAACTCCATGAGACCCAACCAATTCCTGCCCACATACTTCGTCTAAACTGCGTGGGCGCATTCGTTCTGCCAATGGGGCGGCTTTTTGAAAGGCATTGATCTTGGCCTTCTTCACTGGCGGATCTACAATATCATCTTCCTTCATCACGTTCATCCCTGTTCCAACATCCTCAAATGATCTCTTCTGCTGAGCAGTGAGGGGTCCATTGGCACTTCCATCAGTCTGTCGCTGAACAGTTTGATTTCCATTAACTTGCACTTTCTGTTGGAAACTAGGCGTGGGACTGGGCTCTATCTTTGGCGTAGAATATGATGCTACTTTCTTAGCCGCAGGAGTTGAGAAGAAGTTTGAGACAGAAGGCTTCTGTGTGGAAGCTGGTTTTTGTGAAATAGTTCCATTTTGCTGGGTGAGTGGCGGAGAAATGGTATCGATAAAGTCTTCACATCCTGAATCAATGTGGCTATTAATGTCTTTGGCCTTTACCTGTTTTTCACAGATGGGACAAGCAACCATGCTGAGCAATTGGCAGTTGAGCAACAGAATTAGTTCATGATAATCAGACCAATTGAGATTTGACAAACGCGTTTATTGGGAGACGCGTTCATGAAAGCCCATGCTAAAGTGGCGCTAGCCTTACCTTATCCTTATCAATTCCTCGGCTGAGCTGAGCTGAGGTACACCAAACGGACAAATCCACCTATTAATAGAATAGACTCAATACACATAAACGCAACATTTCACACTCACAGCAAGATGATCATAATGTATGGAGATTACTTTTTACGTTGTTTGGATTTCTCATGTCCATGAGCCTTTTGCTATGCCATGTTTTGAAGTACATCCTGCCAAATGACAAGGAACCACAAACCCCGGAAAAGCCATAAAACCTCAAGATGAATGACACACGCCCTTTACACCACCCCTTTACGCTCTCGACATAACACCCCAAGCCCGAATGATGTTATCTGTGTAACCTGCGAACAAGGTTTGTCCGTCCGCGCTCCATGCCAAACTGACACACTCTGGCTCTCTGCTCTTCTTGCCAACAGCTTGGAACTCTGGCTTCAACTCGTCAACCTTGCTCTTCTTCTCCAAATCGAAGATGATGATGCTGCTGGAGGTGGCAGCGCAAAGCCAGTATCTGTTAGGGGAGAAAACGAGGGCGTGGATCTCATCACCAGCGTTCAAGGAGTAGAGGTGCTTAGACTCGTTCAAGTCCCACAACATGGTGGTTCCGTCCTTTCCACCGGAAGCGCAGAGGGATCCGTCTGGGGAGATGGTGACGGTGTTGATGTAGCCGGTGTGTCCGATGTGGTCGGTTTGCAATCTGCAAGAGCTGAGCTCCCAGACCTAAAAATTGAATATCAGCATTGGTTCCAGGCAAGTAAATTTGGTACCAAATGAGTTATGCGAAGTCAATTTCAGGGCAATGGTGTTAGTTGTCTCATGGCTTGGTCTCCCAAGCTCTGAAGTAGCAAATACTTTAAGTTGCAAAACATCATATAGACTTCGCACAACTCCATTTTTCGAATACCAATAAAGGACAAATATAGCTTACCTTGACGAGCTTGTCCCATCCGGAGGAGACAATGACTGGGTTTTGTGGGTTAGGGCTGAATCTAACGCAAGAAACCCAATCGGCGTGTCCCTTCTCAGTGATGGTGAACTTGCAGTCACCGAGGGTGTTCCACAACTTGATGGTACGGTCGCGGGATCCGGAGACAATCTGTCTGTTATCGGCAGAGAAAGAAACGGAGAGGACATCGTTGGTGTGTCCAACGAATCGGCGGGTGGTGGTACCAGTGGCAAGCTCCCAAAGGCGGAGAGTCTTGTCCCAGGATGCGGAAAGAGCGTAAGCACCATCGGAGGAGATCACCTAGAAATCAAAGTCTCAGCTTTCGATTGAAATTTGCAGATTGCGCTCATAATTTCTCAAGAGCCATCAATTTATGTGAGAAAACGTACACAGTCAGAAACAATGTGAGAGTGACCGTGGAGAGATCTCTTTGGGTAACCGTAGGAAGTCTCATCGCGGGTCAAGTTCCAGATGATGAGAGACTTGTCGCGAGAACCAGACAAGAGCATGTTTGGGTTCTCGAGAGAAGTCGCAAGAGATGTGACCCATCCGCTGTGGCCCTCGAGGGTTCCTTTCAAGATGAGTTGTTCCGCCATATTGAGTATTGATCTGGTTGACGGAGAATTGAAAGATGAGGAAAGCTTCAATCGTAGTAGAGTGCCGGAATATTTTGAGAAATTTTGGTGGGAGGTTTTCCTAAGCGAGGTGGTACTAGCGCCTGCCTCGAAAAAATGGACTCTGACCTAGAATGCAGGTGCTCCATGTTATCATGATTCTCTCGACCACAACACAACAATTTGAAAACTTAAGAATTCGCTTTGATCGATAAGATAGTTGAGGTCTCGATCCTCAAAGGCAATTGTTTAAATGATTTGACGTTATTATATCAATATCCTTACATTTCAGGCATGTTTGATTCCTTGCCCTAACGGCAGAGATGACTTTCGTTGCTATATAAGCACTCTACTGCACGATATGGACGAGGAAAATCAATTATATTTCTCATATTATTTTATCGGGCGTTCAGCTTTTATTCATTGAGACAAGTGCTCCTGGCTATCATCTCATGTCGGATTTCCAGCAGGAGGGGTGAACAAACTTTCAAGGTTCCATCAGAGTATTGTGGCACGTGATTACTCAACTTGTTTATTATCTAGTAAACTCAAAATTATCAAAAAAGGCCAAGGCAATCAATCATAGATGGTCATTAACTGTCATTACAATCATTTCCTATACCTAAGCTGCGGTATCACTACTCAAAACGTCATATGGAGTTCCGCCTGTCATCCCCTTATCTCTAGGAAATCCAGCATCATTTGCCGATTGAGCATTTTCCCTAACCATCTTCTGCTCAGCAAGTCGACTTGGGTCATTCTTTCCTCCAATTTCCGAATTAAAACTAGCATTCTTTGCATCGTTACTCTCAAATCCACCTTCCGTCAAATTCTTCCCTTTTGGTTTGCCGCCAGACTGGTATTGATTGGACACATAACTCGGTGCCACTCCCGCATTGCTTGTACCCTTTTGCAGATTGGGATTACCGACATCTTTCTGATACGAGCCAGATGCTCCAAGTTTTTTCTCCTCCGCCCAGTCTTCCGTTGCCATCCTTGCTTCGGCATCTGAAGCAGGGTCCAGACGTGTAGCTCCCGATATGTTGGTACTTGCGAATGTGGAGTTCGAGCCCGCAACACCTAATGGCTCGCCATCGCGGTTTTCAGCAAAGCCTCCTCCAGATCTTGTGGACTCGGCTGCCAGAGAATCTGATGCTACGGCTCCTGCACCTTCCTTAATGATCGAGTGTGGATCGTTGACCTGGGTAAGAGATCTGTTAGTGTTCATGATAAAGATATAGAAGGCTCGAGGCAAAAATCTCACGACACAGATCAAACTGTATTGACCTATATCAAAGAGGCATTTGCAAGAATTTGGTGAAGAGGAAAACCCCTATTTACCTTTGTACCGGCACTAGACATTTTGAAGTCAAATGGATGGGCGAATAGATGGGTATATGTGCTTAATCTTGATTTTTGAAAATTTGAATGATTATTTTATTCACAACCTGCTACAAATAATGATGGACAACTTGTTCATTTGCGTTCAATTCCTCTTTGGACATCCTTTGTTCTATACTAAAATATACAGCTAGCTTCGTGCATGACATCATTCTTACAGTCAAAGAGTCACATTATTCCTACTCTATCCAGTTTCTACTGCCTGGGCATCATATCATGGTGTCGGGCCTGTTCCCGTCAATCAATTCATAGGAATGTGAAACTTGTGGAGATTCTAAAAAAAAAGTAGTGGTGCCACCTCTGCATATTTTGGACGACGTCAGTGAGGAAATGGTGGGGTAATCTATCACGTGCTAATTTCAGCCGTGATTACTAACCAGGAGGGAAGGGATTCTGGTATTGCTCACCAGGATATGAGCAAGATAATGTCCTCCCCCCGACGCCTACTCGAATGGCAGAGTTAGTGGACCGAAAGAGCATTTATTCAAAAGAAAATTGAATATGGATATGAAAATCGGAAATCGGAATCAGGATCGGAATCGGAGTTGATCTGCTTTCGTTGCGAAACAGAACTGATTCGGAATTGCATTCAATCCGGAAAAAGTATAGGAACATTAACAATTAACTCACGCTTCCAGTTTCTTCTCTCCAAAAGAGCTTTTCATTCCGAAGCTGAACCCAAATCGGAATTGGGAATAAGTCCATTCGATCAATCTTCTCTTTCTAGTTTTATTCTACTGGGTCTCTGGCTAGATATGTACTGGTTACTCTTCTCATCGCTGCAGATTTTATAGCTTAATATCCAAAAAATGAATTAGATGTTCTAGATGAATTGAATGTTCTAAATGAATTTGATATCAAGCGGGAATCCAACTTGCAAGAAACTGATGAGAATAGATAACAATTTGAGAGAGATACTAGCAATTTTTGAAATCGAGTCTTCAAAAAGGGAAGCAGCCTTCGGTATCGGTTGTTCTGAAGATCTAAATCGAGTATAATCAAATCCTCAATTATTTATGTGTCACAAGAAATAATATTCGGAACAAAGTTCAACTTTTTCAAAAGCTTTTCAAAAGCTTCCTAGGTATTTTATCATGTCCAATTCCTACACGATGCGTATAATACAACATCCCATCCATGCTAATCATTCATAAACCATCATCAATCATCCCAAAAATTTTTTACATTCGATCCCAAAACAACCCGACGCTTAGTTTTTCTTCTCAACACCTTCGCGTCCAATATTACTCATATCAACACCACCAGCTTCTCTAACACCACTGCCACCTGTAGCAGCACCCTCCAATCCGGATTGTTGAGCATTGCCTGTTGAGGTCTGGCTAGTTACATCTCTGCCTGAGCCAACGTTGACTTTAGTGGCATCTGCGGAGTTCCAGTCGCTGGCAACGGGGGGATCTTCGGGGAGGGGAAGGTTGGATTGACGCTCGGAGATGAGGTCGGCTTTGGATTGGTGTTCAGGCATGGTGGCTCGTTCAAGGTTGTGTGTATTTCTGAGAGGTGTCAGAAGAGAGGTAAATTGAACATCTTAGAAGGGAGAGCTTACTGTGTGGTCGTGGGGTGGAATAGCAGTTAGTTGTAAGATTGTAAGGTTGATTGTTATGAGTTCATTTGATGTTTGTAGCGCAGTATGAAAAGAATATGAAAAAGGAGGGGGGAAATGGAGGCTTAAGAAGGTCTTCGAACTTTCGAAGCCATGATGCCCTATGACAAAATAAGATCCACCTTACTCTCGTACTGTTACGATGATACCAAGACATATCTTCAATCATTCCTTGTTAGATTTGAACATTTTGCTCCGGGACATCAGATAATTGGAAAAAAATTGAGGGGCTCAAGGAAAGGTGATGTAATTGATGATGTCGATTATGCTACAATAAGCATTCGTTACAGTATGGTGGGGTAAATTTCCCATGGTATGATGACAATGACATAAGAGATGGCCCAGGGTCAAAACCGAAAACCACCTACAACCTACACCTAAACAAAAAATAAACACGGTAAAAGGTAAAACTGGAGAAAGAACTAGAAAACTTCTTCATAATTGGTATCATTAATCATCCTTGTAAAACGCCGATTGAAACTTCCCGTCCTAAATCGTGATCCTCGACTCCAACAATGTAATACTCTCCGTCCGCTGTAAATGTACAGATAATTAAGGAAGTCTTCTATCACTTGCCTCTCCTGCTGGAGCAGTGTTTCCAGTATCAGGACTCAGATAATCTGCGTCTTCTGCAGCTTCATACTCTGAAATAAGATCTGTCACTACCTCCCTTGCCTCATCAAATTCATTGAGGTTGTCAGCAAATGGAGCAGTTTTCTTGTAACCTTCCATAAAAGCATTGCGCTTGCGCATTCCATCGTATTGTCTTACAATGCGTTTAAAAAGCTATGTTCTGTCAGTATTTGTGGGAAAGTCAATAGCTTCTAAAGACTCACTGTTGCTATACTTGTATGATTCGCCAACATGAGTCCACTGACTCTGTGGTTCATGGGTATGTATGGACTCTTCTTTGTCAATGCGACTTGAATACTTGCTGGACCCCAAGGAATGAACGTCGCAAGTCGTCGTTCACGAATTCGGAGAAGACTTTTATGCACATCGGTTGGATCGACATCTCCTTGAATGACATTCAAAATTGAAATGTAACAACTCTTCTTCCCAGGAATTGTAGAGACCATGCGGTTCTTTGGCTGCAGAAGTCTTCGCATAACATCTAGAACTGTAGTTTTTCGTACGGTTTTTGCCTGTTCAACATTGTTTCCTGTGAATGGAGTATAGGCTGTCATCAAGAAATGGCAACGGGGAGTTGGGATGAGGGAGGCGACTATGCTAACAAGATCATTGTGCATATATCCTGGGTATCTCAAGGTGGTGGTACTGGCTGACATCACAGTAGAAACCTGTACATATCAGTAAAGCACGCCTGGCTCAAGGACAGGGATATACGGACCAGCTGATTAGTTTGTTGAAATGATGGTTCTTGGACATGCAATCTATCCGCAGCGATTCTGGATAATGCCCCATTGTCAAGCACAACAACCGAGTCAGCGTTTTGGGTTAACCTTCGCATCGACAGTAAACTGTTGTATGGATGTACAACGACATCGCCAGAATTGGTGGTGTCTGGAAATACGGAGTATGTTTGGATAATCTTTTTGGGGAAGCGATCATTCAGTCTTTCGAGTAAAAAAGAGCCCAATCCAGAACCAGTACCACCTGCTATAGAGTGTAACATCATGAAGCCCTGCTCAGATTAGCTTCATCTTTTGTATATCGTCTTCGTTTACCCACCTCGAGCGAGTCACTACCATCGGCCTCTCGATCAAGCATTTCCATAATTTCTTCATGAACAGATTCACCTGTTTGATATCCATCTCCCCAATTATTTGCGGCACCCGAACCATTCTTTCCAACAAAAAAGTTCTCCGGGTTGTAGATATTTCTGTATGGTCCGGTTTGGATACCATTGAGGACCTGGACAGCCACTTGTTAGCACCCTAAAAATCCGAACATTTAGAATAGGAGCCCAAGAAGCACATACACGAGGCTCCAGGTCAATCAAGATAGCTCGAGGGATATATCGTGTATCATCCGACTGGTAGAAAAAGACATCCTTTCTATCCCCTCCCTCCGTCGCAAATTCCTCAAGATTACCATCTTGACTTATGCCATGTTCCTGACATAGCTGCTGCCAGAACTGACTGCCAACTGCCCAACATCCCTATTAGAATTTCCTTCATTTTGCATAACCAAACGAGGGGTTTACTGACTGCTATTGCCGCACTGGCCGGCCTGGACCGTGATTATTTCTCTGCAAACAAAACTTGATTAGTAGCCATAATGGATTGTATAAAGGAAAGAATTGGTTGGTTACCTTGGCATTACTACAGCATCAAATGCACAATAGAGTTATGATGCGCAATATCATACAAGTAAATTTTTACAATATCCTATATCTTCTTGATGTTCTAGAAATTGCCTGTTGTCGACGCGTGAAATAAGGTTTTGCGCTAGTTATCGCGATGGCCTTTGAAAATGATTGGACAGGGGTTTGTAGGTGAACTTTTGTCAATGAATAAATATCAACTTCATCAACCTCACATAAAAAAATCATTTAGGTTGCCGACACAGCTCAAATCCAATAGCTTAAAGCTTACACCTTTGAACAACAAATCGCATAATAATTACAACCTTTTGCCATTGTCGGATACGTACCATCGAGTGCAAGATGCCTGGTTTTGAGTATTCCTCAAGTCCTCCTTCAACACCAAATAGAAGCACCAATAGTAGATTCAGTTTTGGAACTTCAAATAATCCATCAACTACACCAGCTGGAGCTCCCCCTTCATCTGCTGGCTCTTACACTCCTGCTGGACCCGCACCATCATCATTTCTTGAAAGCACGATGCGAAGCCCAACCCCAAACAAATCAGCCTTTGGATACTCAGAATACTCGCAACAATCAGAATTCGGTCACTCTCAATCAGACTTTGGTCATTCTGAGCTTCAAAGTCCGCAGTTTTCCTCTCCTCTCTTCACTCGACCAGTGTCAAAACCACAAAGAACGGTGTTTGGCGGCAAATCTCAAAAGTCGCAAAAGAGCTTACGATCGCCATCGAGGAGTGAGGAGGATGAAGATGAAGATGACGAGAATACTAGATTCGATTCAAAGAATCGCAAGCGCTACGCAGATTCATTCGATGACGACCAGGATATGGGGAGTGAAGATGGCAACTACGAGGACGATGACATGGACGATTATCGATCAGAGTCGCAAGGAACAAAGTCAATGAAGCGCAATATATTTGATCAGCACAGAAATTCAGTCAGATTCGCTAGTACATCTGGAGATATGCCACAAAGTAAGGACAACCAATTAATAGATCTTCCAGGATCCTTGGCGAAATCACCGGACGAAAAAGTACCAGCTTCGGATTTTGCTAGTATTGCGAAAACCATGTCTCAAAGCCAGGGAATTCCTGCAGTGGATGAAGAAGACGACTTAATATTGAAGACGGAAGCAATAATTACAAAACTCTATGAACAGGGTGTGGGAAAGGCGGATAACGAGGAAAAGCTGCAACGTGCTTTGGCAGTTATACCTAGCGAGTTAACGACGCTTTGGCAGGAATACAGCGAACGAAGCACAGTTTACAATGAGCAGGAGTACGCTTCAGTCATTGGCCCTGGTCCAGCAGCCTCAGAATTTGCGAAGGCTAACTACTTGGCTCATCTCGCATTGCAAATCCATCACTCTAAACCGGTGGAGAAAGGATTTGGAACTGTTGTCAAACCACTCACCCAAATTTTGCTAGATTGGCTGGAAGTGTATCATGATCCATTTCCACATCAACTTCAAGAGATTCAAGCCTCCCGACCTAGTCCTGCTGCCCATCACTTATTCTGGACCACCATACATAACAACATTGTTCGTGGGAGAGTTATAGCTGTGATCAATTGCCTCAAAAGTGCTGGTTGGAGATACTCATGGTCTGACGCAGACGACGTGAATTCTCAAGGTGGAGCAGATGGCTTTACTGGGGTAGCCTTGCAGAATGTTGAAAAAGTAATGGATGATGCGACAAATGTTCTCTCTCTATGCCCTGCAGTACAGGGAGATTGGAACATTTATGGGGGTGATTGGCAGCTATTTCGACTTCGGATATCACAGGCCACGGAAGACTTAAAACAATTTGCAGAAGGAGGTGCCCATCATGAATCGGAAGGGTTTCGCAGGTCCTCCATGAGAAACAGCCGAGGTGGAGATTATAGTACCCTTGCTAAGAGAGCCGCAAGTAGGGTACCGTGGAACATTTATCAGAATCTACTTACACTTTACAGCTTGTTCATGGGAGAATCCATTCCTATTATTGAAAACTCTCAGGATTGGTGTGAAGCGACCATCGGTTTACTTGCATGGCATGATGAGGGGAGAGATGGCAGGCGTTTAGCTCATGGGCGATCGATCAATAGCCTTCGCGCTTCCGCCACAAATTACGAGCCGAAAGTTGATCTTCAGAAACTTCGACGAGCCTTTGAGGTTGTAGCAGCTAGCAATACTGACTTCCATGTCAATAGCAATGATATGGTTGAGGTGGGCTTAGCTTGTCTCTTTCAAGGTGACACTGAATCTCTCATCTGCATCTTGCGTGCTTGGTCCGGACCTGTGTCTTCAGCTTTAGCTGAAGTTGCATCATTGGCTGGATGGCTTCCTCGCACCGAACCTCAAGGGTTACTCACAGCAGGTGAGCTTGATCAAGAGGACCTTGATCTTATCAATTTTGGCGGATCGGCAGTACTGGATGGCGTCAAAGATTTGACTCTCATTACATATGCAAGGTCACTACAAGAGGTGCCAGAATTGTCGGCTATAATTGGACACACTGAAATAATCAAGGAAGGTTGGGAACTGGCTATCGCCGTGTTGGGTAGACTTGACTCGGAAAAGCGATCTGAAGACATGGTAGAGGAAATTATGAGAACAGTCACCCTTGATAGTACTCCAATTGTCGATAAACTTTGGCGATTATTGAATGATCTTGGCATGAGTTCTCAAGCGGAGGCCATCGCAATGGTATGTGTTTTATGATCTTCCGACATATTCTTATAACATCAACTAACTATTTGAAGTCATATGCCGACTCACTTGCTCGAGATAATATTTCACCTGGCGAAGCCTTATGGTATTATGCTTTAGCTCATAATTCCGCTAAGGTCAAGGATGTCCTTGATACCCTCATTCAATTATGTCTAGTCTACTCAACAGCTTATCCTCCTGAGTCTGAGCTCGATGACTACCTACAGCGCCTAATCTCATCTCCAAAGAACGCCCTAAATGAAATGTCTACCATGGATCTCGAAGCAGCAGAACTCGTTCAAACGTCATTGAGCGGCTACGCGACCCTTCGCAGATTTTATAGCCTCCGAGATCAAGAAATCACGTCATCATCGGGTACTAAACCATCAATGGGTGCAATCGCCAGAAGATCAGAAGCAGCCAATGCTCTACTAGCACTGATAATTAGTTCCGACGACAATATTCGCGGTGGAATCTACGACGAAGAACGCGGTGCCGTCATTCCTGTTCACTACATTCTCGCACTCCTAGGCGAAGCCATGCCCTTTGTCAATCAACCGGATTCCCTCCTCAGCACCTCCCAAATCGACATCCTTCTCCGCACAATCGAAGATATCCAAGGTATCGGTCCACGCATCCACTCCGTCTGCAACGACTTCCTCGAGACAGTCATTAAAAACGCTTCAGGTCTCAAAGGCTCCACCCCACTGGATTTATTAAGTAAATCTAGCTCTGGTGCAAGTGGAAGTTTCTCAATGGTCGGTAGTTCTATGATGGCGTCACAGTTCCATAAATCGGTTACAGCGAGTGGATTATTGAATAAAGAGAATATTAAGAGAGGATGGGATTGGAGGAAGGGGATTAATGCGGGAATGACGGCGGAGGATATTTTGAGGGTTCTGAGGTTGGGGTTGGCGAAGGATTTGGCTAGAGCTTGGTTGCAGGAGGCGGATGATATGTTATGAATATGGAAAATTATGGACAGGATGTAAGATCAATTGTGCATGCATGGAGGAATTCCGGGATGGCGAGAAGGCGTTTTTATTAATGTAGGCGGGATTACGAATAGCGAGATGATAGTAAGGTAGTTGGTTGGGGCGACGCAATTCATGGTGCATATAATTACGCACATAGATAGCCTTACCTACATCATCGTGGCATTGGTGTCTGACGGGAAGAGAAATTGAATAGGAATAAAAGTCTTGATACCCATTTTTTGGGGATTCTTCCCTCCAATTCTGGGGCGGCTAGGCTGCAATTGATATTTTCTATTTTCTATCATTTATCCTTGAGTTGAGTTTTTCTTGAGATTCTTAAAATGACAAGTGACATAGCATATATATCCATCCACGCATCTGCCGGTATCTTATAATACTTCTATATCATGTAAGGGGATTTTTAGTCAAGTCCCCTCTTATCTATTCCACCCAACGGATCGCTCATGTAAATCATCATGAAGTTTCCTCCTTCCAGTTGTCGTTCTATTCATGGTATCTTTCAGGTAAGTAGTTCCTCGACGCCATGCATGCCCGTCCCTCATTTATACAATATCTTACATTTTCACTTCCCGCTTCCCTCCTTCCGTTGTTTCTTCAAACATCTCATCTCAAGGCAACGCCCTCATTACCCCTTCAAAAGCGACCAACGCCACGGCATTAGCAGGAAAAGCCCTCAAGAAACACGGTAGAAAACCCCTCCAATACCCTTTCCACCCACTCTCCCTATAAACCGCTCTCGCCGCACTTTTCCAATCCGGAAACCTCCTCACTCCATCTCCTAAACCCCCCGCTAACGGATCCGTCATAATCCGCTGCTTCACCACATCACTTGGATAACTCGTCATCCAAAAAACCTGTGCTGAGAATCCTCCCGCCCAGAAATTGATGGCGGGGGTACTCAGCTGTGTTTTTTCCGACAAGAGGCGTGTGAAAACATCGTAGGAACCCCACCAAAAGAAGAAGAACGAGCGGAAGAACAGAGTCGCGCCGAGACCGTGGTAGATGCCCGAAATCCCGTGGTGTCGATAGATTTTGCGTGCGCAGTCGATGGGTCCACTATAGAGACGCTCGGATTTCTTACTCGAGTATTGGATTTGGAGACGCGCTTTTAGGTGTTCGACGGGGGCGGCGACGAAACTTACGCTCGCTCCTGCCATGACCCCCGCGAGTGCGTGGCCTAGGGTGGGGAGTTTGTGGGTTTCGGAGGAAGCTGTGGGGATGGCGAGACTGGATGGAGTGGCGGCCATGCGCGAGGGGGAAAAGAGGGTTTGGTGGAGGAGTTTGCGGTAGAAGGTTAGGGAGCCTAGCATTATGCTGTCCATGAACATCCAGCCTACGAGAGGGGGAGTAGCACCTTTGTAGAGACCGGCGAAGCCTTCATTGCGGAGGGTGAGGAGGAGACATTGGAGAGGTCCGTTGAATTGGGATGCGGTAGAGGTTTGAAGACGGACTTTTATGGTATCGAATGGATGCCCAACTGTTGATGATATATCATTAGCATTTTAATATTCTTCTCGGATTGAAACTCCCCATAGGCATTCGCATTCGCATTCGCAACCGCAAAATCATTCAACATCCTCCAAATGGAGATAGATATTCTCCCAAACCGCCAAAAAGACCAATGGAATCTCAAATTTACCATACCCGTAAGTTTCGAAACCCCCGAGAACACCCCCGCCACAAATCCTCGATAATTCTTTGCCTCTCTCTTCTTTTCCGCCGTCTTTTCCCCTCTACCCATATCTCCTCCTATCTGCAACCTCGAGATCGCAGTCGACGACTCACTCGTCGCCATGTTTTCGAATGCCCGTACAGCCTCAGGTTAATAATCGATCACGAGTATTCGTCTAAACTTCACGTTCACAATGCTAGAGCCGAGTGGGAATGGAAAGCAGAAAGCTGCAGACGCGCGACGCGAGCAAAGGACCGATTGAGCTTGAGCTTGCTTGCTTGCTTGCTTGCTTGCTTGCTTATGGATCAAACAGCAATGGGGGGGAGAGGGGCGGAGGACATGAATGGGCAGGACAGGATATTCGTCGATTTATTCGATCGCCAGGTAAGGATCTTTGGATCGCGGATTATTTTAATTTTTATGATATGATATTGATAATTTGATAATTTGATACTGTACGTAAGTAAGGTTATAGTTATAGTTATAGATTATTAGTAATGGGATTTATTTATTTCGATCAGTTCTGCTGGTTCATGGATGCCCAGATCAGGATGGGAATTTGGAAGACAGATTCAAAAGAAACTTCCTACTCTTATCGGCGGGATTGACAAGGGCCCCGGGAGGTCGGTCATCAATTGATTGGTTTGATTGGTTTGATAAGCAAAAGATGAGAGAGGGAAAGAGAAAGCTTGAATTAATAAAAGCAGCGAGCACTATTTGCAATTGAGGTAATCTTGAGTAACAAGCACTACAAGCATTAGGTACCGACACTAAAGAGCCAACTCTATTTATTATTTATTTTATTTATTAATGAGGGGCTGTTCCCATCCCGCCGTTCCCCCTCTCGCTGTTCTAGACTCGAGACTCGCGAACAGTGACGAGTCCTTTCGAACTCGTAGTGGGGGAATCTTACCCTTCTTACGGTAACTACTACGGAGTACCTAGTAGGTACAATGGGTACAGTAGGTATCACAAATCACGATTACCACGATTACCATCACGAAACGTCGATGAGATTGTGGGATGATTTCTGAAATCCATTGATGTATCATGTATCATGTATCATGCATATCATGTACCATCACCGTCATGATCATCATGTACCGGTATCACAAGGCTGGAGCGGCTGGAGCTTGGGGCTGCTGGAGCCGTTGGAGCTGTTGGGGCTGTTGGAGCTGTTGGGGCTGATGGAGATGGAGATAGGGTTGATTGATACCATACATCATACCACTCAAAACATCAGATCAGATCAGATCAGGTTCTTTTCTTCCCGTCTCTTCTCTTCTTCTCTTCAACGCTCAACATCCAATGTACCGGCCCAACCGGGTAAAGTTATTTTGTGGGCTGAGGTGATTTATATTGGGTGGAGTCGGATATCTACCGGTATTCTATTCGTTTTGTGGTACCGGCCGCCGGTACTGTTGGGTACACGAGTAGGTTACTACGTTACCTAGGGCCGTATTTAAGATGGAGTTGAATCTACTGTATCTGTACCGTACTGGTACTGTGTATCCCCTTCATTGGTTTCTGATTGATCCAATAGTCTTACTTCGTAAGCACACATGCACACCTGCATACCTTTTCTTCCTGCCCTTGTCTTTCTACGAACACTTTCTTTCTAACTAAAAGGTACTGTACCTACCTACTACTACCTACCTACTCGAGTAGTACTATCTAGAAGTTGATATTCAAAGTATACAATACGGTGCTCGTTCAATACGGGTGCTCATTCAATACGGCACTCATTCAATACCGCCATATTCATAGGTATATAAGATACCTATTAACATACGAGTAGGACCCTCTGATACCAATATATCTCACAAGTTAACCTTCGAAGCTAAACGCCATTTCAGAAAAATGACATCTTCCGAACGAGTCACCGAGTCCAAAAAAGGTATGTTCATTCTTCGTTCATTAGTCATTCATTCATTAATCGTGTCGACAATTAAGCTAACCACTTCCTGCCCCTCAGTCTGGACAACTCTCATAACCAACACCGCCTACCTCTCCGGCCTCATAACCCTCGACTACTCCCTCAAAAAACACAACTCTAAATACCCCCTCGTAGCTCTCTACACCGATACATTTCCCCCCGAAGGTCACGCCGCTCTCGAGGCGCGCGGAATCCCCAAACAGCGCATCGAATACCTTCTCCCAAAAAATGGAGGCAAAGATTATTCCAATGATCCCCGTTTCTACGATTGCTGGTCGAAACTCACCCCGTTTAGTTTAATCGAATATGAACGGGTTGTGCAACTTGATAGCGATATGTTAGTTCTGCAAAATATGGACGAGTTAATGGAGATGGAACTTGATGCGCCGGAGGTAGGGGGGAAAGGAGATAGGGTTTTTGCGGCCGGTCATGCGTGTGTTTGTAATCCGTTGAAGAAGAAGCATTATCCTGCTGATTGGTATGTTCTCATTTAATTCCTAAAGCTTCCACTTCTTCCAGAGAAGATATACTAACATCTCCCCAGGATTCCCGAAAATTGCGCCTTCACATCCCAGCACAATACCCCCGACGTAGCACAAACCACCGGTCCACCCCCCAACACCTCTCCCCTCGGCTTCATGAACGGCGGTCTCGTAGTCGTCAACCCCTCTTCCGGCGTCTACAATGCTATCCTCGACCACCTCGCCTCCGACGCAGCCGTTAACATGGATTTTGCAGATCAATCGCTGCTCTCCGACCTCTTCAAAGATCGTTGGGTCCCATTGCCTTATATTTATAATGCGCTCAAGACTATGAAGTGGGAGGGTGTTCACCCACAAATTTGGAGAGACGACAAGGTGAAAAACATACATTATATTTTGGCGCCGAAACCGTGGAATGAGATGGATGCGGAGGGAAATTTTATCGGTCAGGATGGGACGCATGCTTGGTGGGTGACGCATAATCAGGAGAGGTTGAGGGGGGAGAAGGAGAGGGGGGTTAAGGTTGATGGGTTTTAGTTGGGGGTTTTCCTTTTCGGATAAAGAAGGTGCGAGCCTGTTGCTCCCGTCCTTTGATGATGATGTTGATGATAATGATGATGATTTTTTTTATGCATTTAGAAAGCGATGAAGTTACGGAAAATTTATAAAATTGATACCGGAATAAAAAAATAAAAAGTATCTCTCTGCTCATATTCCATCTCAGGCCCCCTTTTCTAAATACAATCTTGACTCCCTTATATAGAGGGAGATTTTTGTTTCATTGCGTATTGTATATACCTATGTAGGTATGCATGTTTTGTTTGTAGTTGAAGGGAGGAAAACCCAAAGAGTAGAGGCAAATTGCAAATTGCAAAATGGAATGTAATGGGAAGGCATGGAATGAATGGGAAGACACGGAATGGGGAGTTTTAGCGACGGGAACATGAATGAGAAAGGACCTCGGGATGCAGGTGTGGTAAATTCCTCTCTTTCTCGGGTTGAGATGTAAATACAGATGAAGGGGAAGATTTTTAGGAGCACTTTCATTGATTGATGTTAGAGGAGGAATATTTTGAGAATTATTATAGGACGGTTAAGGAGGTTATGGACTTCGAAGTTTCCAAGTCAGGTGAACTGAACCGAGTAATTGAACCGAGTAATTGAACTAAAGTCAACTGAAGTGAACATGAGATGATATAATAAAAAATAGAATCTTTGACTACCTAGGTAGGTAGGTACCTATCAAAATCCCAAATTGGGATAAGGGGGTATGACTACCTAGGGTACCTACCTAGTAGATAGGTAACGCAAGTTGCTTTTAAATTTGCCAACTTGAAGGTCTAGAATTTTGCATTGACATTGACATTGACATGGGAATGGGAATGGGAATTCAGTGACTGGGAAGGTGTAAGTAGGCAATTAGGTAGATGATCTATGTATGTGTGGAGGAGTTATATATATAAATACGCGTGGCACTTTTGGAAAAAGGAAAAGAAAGGAGGGTGGAAAGGGATATTACTTATTATATGGAGAATATAGATAGATAAATAGATTGATTGGTAGAAATGATAATGCTCGCCAAAGGTACAAATCAAGCTGGAGGGCACAAATCAATAACAAGATATGTCAATCAATCCTCCACAGACACAGAAATTTCATTAGCACCTCACCTTAGGTACCTAAATGAGAAAATTTGACTGAATGGACTCTAGGGCTCTCTTTTCTCTCTCTCAAGCTTCATCATACCATCCTCCGACTCAGAATACGCTCTTGATACCCCCTTCCCCCACATCCGAGACTCACTCCCACTCTAGCTACTCTACAAATCCAAAGTAGCACCAGCCGTCCCAACAACGGCCGCAACCACATTCGCGCTCCCCAAAAGAGAATACGAGTACGGCAATGAAGTTGTCGTTAATGTTCCTACTGGAGCCGTGTTATTGTAGCCGCCGAGATCGTTGTCAAATGCGTTCGCGTATCTATTTTCCGTGTCAGCCAGCCAGTCAGGGTCAAACCGAGCACATAAGATGAGATGTGAGATGTGAGATGAGAAGGAATGTCGGAGATACGTGGGGATTAGAGGTAGATATAAGAGAGCAAGACATACCCAGGATCATCACTATAGAGCGCGGCGATGGGCTCGCTCACATTCTTGAAAACATTGCTCTGCACCAAGACCTGCGCGCCATCTCGGGTATCGATCCCCGTGTTCATGTTCAAGAAGTAAGTGTTAAATACATGGCCGGTTCCAAAGCGCAAACTGGGCGTGCGAGACCCGATGTTGGACCAGTAGTTGTTATGTTGGGTAACGGTCAGATGACCCGTATCTTCCGCGCCGTTCTTGTCGGAATGCCCGATGAGAGACGCTTTGTAGTGATCGTGGAGATAGGAGTTGGATACTGTGACCCAGTCGCAGGCGTGGGTGATGTCGACCAGGCCATCGTAGTAATCTTTGCCATTAAGGAGGTCGGAGGAAAGGTCGCTGAGAGGGGAGGGTTTATTAATCATGAAGAACTTGGTGGGGTTGGTGGGGGGAGGAATGGAGAGGGTAGACAAACACATGGTCAATCCAAACATTAGTCGAAGCTTGCACACCAATAGCATCGCCATTGGAAGCAATTACTTTTTGACTGATGATGTTTCGTACAATGACATTTGCGGATTTATTGATGTAAAGACCGACTCCAACAAGTGCTGGATATCAAATACATTAGATTGCTCTAGATTATAGGATTGGAACAGGGAAAGGGGGAGGGGAGGGGTCTTACTAGCTCCCTTCTTTCCAATAATGGTCTTGTTGGATCCAACTCGAACCTTTACCGAGCCGGTAATGGTACCGGTTACGACGATAACTCTTGCAACGGCATCATTGGTCACAGCATCTGTGAATTGGGCAAGTGTGGAGACGGTGGTAGTTGCGCCACCTTTTCCTCCAGTCGTTCTAAAAATGGGTCAGAAGGCTATAAAAGAAACCTCATGCAAGACCACTCACCCGCCATTTTGAGTTGCAAAACCGGTAGTAGCAATATCGGTGATGGTAGCTCTTTTGGCAATATTTGCACGCTCAACAATATCTTCACTTTCTGTTGGGGTTGGAATAGCAGAAACGAACTGCGCAAGAAGTGCAAGTCCTGTGGAGAGGATAGAAAGCTTCATCTCGAATATTCAGTGCTGAACTACTGCGTTCGAAAAATCTGTTTGGGAAGGTGATTGTATCCGTTCCAACTTCAGTATTTGCCTTGAGTTGTGAAGAACATGAATCTTATGGAATCTCCTCTCTTTATATACATCTAGTTGCTCATTCAGCCCCCATACGTTAGACGAACCTTGAGTCCATTTAGACGTTGTTTGCAACTGCAAAACTGTCAATTTCCACGGAACTCCGTTCAAGCAAAACGAATCAATTTTCCTTTTCGTCCAGGGCGCTGAGGAAACCACTAGATTCCACGAATAATGTCATGCAGAAACGAACTCCTCGAAAGAGTTTTATTCAACTTTGTTGAACGCAACATAAATGTTGCCAAGTAGGGGTGCGAACTGAAGTACCTTTGTACATGCCAAGCAGCATAGATGAAGCTTGTTTAGTATTAAGACTGGTGGGCAAAAGGCTTTAGGAGATTTTCCGTCCATAGATAGCATAGATTTGCAGTCGTATCTGGGGACCCCGCAATAGCAAGGGTACATGTGCGACATTGAATATTTGCTCCTCCAGACAGATGTGTACAAGGAAGATTGACATATCACATGTTCTGAGAACAACATCATATTGATATGGTCAAGATTGAAAATGATGGTTTCGAAGACTAGCTATTCGTGGAAAATTGAGTTCCCCAAGCTAAAACTTCTATGAAAGCAACAAAATGGACACTTATGGTGTATATTTGCTTCTGCGGGTTCGAAATAGATTGATTGTGTTTGGGGAAATTAGCCTTCGGGAACAATCATTGGGGGGTTTCGGTTGCACAACATTTGGGGAAATCTCGAGATAATTCTTGGCGCAGAAAATCGATACTATTATACCTGCCAAATCCATAAGACGATCTTCAATTACCGAATTACCGTAAATTAACTTTACTAAATTCCATCCTATCCCGTCACCCAAAAACAACTCCCCTGAACCCCTTGCAGAAATGCCCTCATTTGCTAAAGAAATTCGTAATTTTTTGACTTCCCTTTTCCAGACTTGAACTCTTCTTCGAACTTCCATAATTGTTACTGGTAGCACTTCTAGTTTTACGGGTTGACGCCACAGGCGGAGAATCTTTCTGTGGACTTGCAGATATCCGACTTGATTTTTTGGGCGGTTCTTCGATATCAAAATCGTCAAGTTCGCGCTTTATTCCTTGTTTGACCTCTGTTTTGGGCACAGGTAAGGGTGCATTATCTTCAGAGCCATCTTGATCCAGAGTTTTGCGATCATCTGTATCCGTAGGCTCTTCTTTGACTGGTGGATGTTTGACTTCTTCTTTGATTTTCCTAGGTGCATCTGCATCTGATGGTTTGAATGTTGCTTGTGTATCATTCTTTCCCCCTTTAGCGAAGAAATTCGCAATATTGGACTTGTTCTCGCTGCTTGCAACTGGGACAATGAAATTGGGAGAATCATTACCCACTTTACCTACTTCCTTGCTTACTGGGTAGATCTCTAACTCTCCTTCATATGGCTTCAAGAGAGATTGAAGTTCTTTTGACCATGATGATCTTTTCGGATCGAGCCAAGTACGAAGATCCTCCGAACCATTGTCGAGAATGACTGGCATTCTGTCATGGAGAAAATTCAACTGCTTATTCGAACTCGTTGTGATGATGGTGTAAGTATAGAGTTTCTCGTCAGAACCTTCATATTGAACAACATCCCATAGCCCCGCCATGCACATCAGTTGACCATCCTTCCTCTTGATATAATGGGGTAACTTCTCCTTTCCTTTCTTCAACCACTCATAGAACCCCTCTGCGATAACAATGCACCTCTTCTTCTGCTTCATCGTATTCCACATTCCTTTATTTTCAATCAAAGAATCATCACGGCAATTGATTGTTTTCATCATCGATCCATAATCTGGGTTGCGCTTAGTCCAAAATGGTATCAACCCCCATTTCATGCTCTGTAGCTTATATTGAACTGCCCCATTTGTATGCTCTTCTTGCTCGGTGGCGTCTGGTTCCTCAGTTCCATGTTCGGTGCGATCCTCCTTGTGTTGTCTCGGTCCTGCACCCCAATCAGGTACATTAGCCCGATATACAATCCCATGGTATCCGGGAGCAAAATTGTAACTCTGCCGCGGTGCGCCGGCCCCCTCATCATCTGGAGCTTCCCCGACCGGCATGTTTTCATTTTCAAGGTATTGGCGAACCTCTGAAGGCCGCTTTGTTACATTAGCAACTATTTTATCGACCGGAGAGTATCATGGCTTACCAGATGTAAGGCATATCTACCACACATACTGATGATGCTACATTGTGGAGTTGAGGTTGAATTGACGTTTGGAGATATGCGACAGGCGGCCGCATTCGCTTTCAATGACATCACGTTATTTTACCCCGCAGGATAGAATTGCAACTTACAAGGTTCACCGGGACCTTTTCCTCACGGAATGGGAATTCCCCGCGATATTTTCGAAAGAGGTAAAATGCGGCGAAGCTTTTAAGTAGGTTATTTTAATTTCAATCTCAGTCAATTCAACTCAAATCTATAGCAATTGGAATTCACTCTTATCTTCGACAACTCTCAGCCCGGAGGCTTGTGATATTACCTTTTAAAAGTATACCTGAGACTAATTACTTGGTAATCACAAACTCCATTTCACTATCTACTACGTAGGAAGTATTGATCACAAGTGAGTCAAAATGGTGAGAATTGCAGGTGCTTTTCCCCTGTCATCTATCTACCAAGTGTATCTATGTACCTCTATACCATACCAGTGGTATCTCATAATCTCATGTATTTCTTCATGCGACTTCATCTAAATACCAATTCGCTCTGTAACCAATTCGCATAAAACAAAAATTAATATCAAAATGGGGCCCCCATTAACTCTCCAGATCCACATCACTCTTCTTCCCACTACCAACCACCACCGTTTCGTTTGCTCCCTTCCTCGTCTCCCCCCCAAACTCACTTCCCTCCTCTGCGCCATAGGCCATACTTGGATCATTGACTTCCTCTCCCACTTCCATCCACGTATTGCTTGTAGCTGGGATTGGGAAGAGTTTACACAAAGCCCAATACATACCGCCTGCGATAATAAATCCGCAGAAGAAATTTAATCTATAAATATATGTCGCGCCTGCGGGAACATCTCTTCCGATTGCACCTACGAAGCCTACGATATTGATGAGAATACCAGCAATGTAGGCGGCGTAACCTCTCCAAGAAATACCCAAGGTGTAGTAATATGGGGAGGTTTTCTTAGCGGAATAGAGATTTCGAACTTCGAGGTATCCTTTACGGACGACGTAATAGTCTGAAACCATAACACCGGCGATGGAAGATAGGAAGACCGAATAGGCAGAGAGGTAGGTGGTGAAATTGTTGGTACTGGATAGCAAATTCCAGGGACACATGACGAGACCGATGATGGCGCAGACGTATCCACCACGGCGGATGTTGATGTAGCGTGGAAGAAGGGCTGTCATATCCGTACCGGCGGATACGGAATTTGCTGCGATATTGGTACCGAGTTGGGCCAGAGCAAATGCAGCTGCGATGAAAAATACAGCAGCGCGATTTCCAGATGAACCTTCGTCGAGGAATGATTGGAGAAGTTCGAGGGGATTCCAGATTGATTTGCCGAAGATGACAGTTGAGGAGGAAGAGACGATGATACCAATGAAAGATGTGACTGCGAAACCGACGGGAATAGTGATGAGCTGTGACCAGAAAGCATCCTTGGGTTTTCTTGCAAAACGTGCAAAGTCGGGACTGTTCACAACGAGAGTCGCGAAGTTGGCGATGGAGGACATGATTCCAGAGACCATTGCCCATCCCATTGCACTTCCATGTACTGTATTTCCCTGTTTGACGATTGGGCCAATACCCTTTGCGCGGACGATAGCCCAGACGAAAAACGCAAGACCTGCCGTTGGTACCACATAAGCTTTAACGGTAAACAGATGACGAATCTTGTGAACCGGAAACCAAATTGCTGGAAGCGAGCAGAACCAAAAGATAAAGAAAGATACGAAATCTGCAGTGTTTGTTCCAGAATTAGGAATTCCATTGTGAACTTTCTGGAACGATGGCCAGATTGCAGAGATCATTAACTGAACGCATTCTCCACCAATCCAAGCTTGCACTCCGTACCAAACACAAGCCATGCCTGCGCGGTTGAAGACGGGCCATAGAGCACCCCAGATACCGAAAGAAGATCGAGCGACAACTGGGAAGGAAATGTGGTAAGTGGCACCGATTCTTGCTGTCGAGACAATGAAACAGGCTGCAATAGAATATCCAATCCACACGCAAAGCCATGATTGCCACCACGATAATCCGCCACTAGTAGCAGTTGAAACAATCATGCTCGATGATATCATCCAAGTGTTCTAATTGGTCGATATATTAGAATGTCACTTCTGGGCAAGGGAAGGTTATTGGATGCGTGCTCACAATATTGAAAGAGTCAGCGACCCAAAACCCTACAAAATTCCAGGCTCCCCATTGTCTACGCTCTGGTTCGACTATAAAATATAGATTAGCATTGGGTTCTCGCAGAATACGCGATAATGATAACTCACCAGGTTTCAAATCATGATTGTTCAACATAAGTTGAGCATTTGTCAATCCAGGTTCGCTCTCTACTGCCAATTTGTCGGCCCAGTAGCCAACCTTTGTATCTTTAACTTTCTCCATGATGAAGTCGAGAAACCAGTTGCCCGATTCGTCCGAAGAATGAAATGTAATATCTCTAAAATTTATGTTTGAAGAAGAAGATGAAGAGGAAGAGGAAGAACCTTTAGTAGAGGAGGCAGATGTATTTCTTTGGTGTAAAGAGGGGATATATTGTAACGTTGTACCAGTTACGTTTTCTTGGCTAGACGGACTAACAGAAATCAACGGCGTGGTTTCGTTGTCTAGTCTAGTACCGGTAGCGGTGGCGATCCTGGATTCACCTCCTCCATATTTGAAGGGGGACATTACCTCTTTTATATAAATTACCTATTGGACAGCCAAGGACCTTGAACGCCGTCTATGATTATCCTTTCTAACTCAAAATCGTTTAAGGTCTTTTTTCCTTCTCTGCAGCTCCACGAACCGATTCTGGGTCCGGACACATGGAATGTTGTGAAAAGAGGGTACGAATACAGCAGAGTTCAGACTGACTCTCAAATGTTTTGACTTGGTTAGGTTAGGTATATGAGTCGCGTATTCCAGTTAATCGGCTCAAAAGCGGTTCGACCCCCCCTAGTACCTACTACTACCTAGATACCTACCTATCTACTTTTGGTTCTTATCTTTGCATTAGAAAAGCGTATTCCAAACCATTTCACCGGACCCCACATTAACGATCTCATTAAATTTATGATGAACCATTTTGTGTGAGCTGATGATTTCTCCTAAGTCATGCTCATTGCTGCTTATTGCTTTATTCATTAGTCGTTTGATCACGGAGAGAACTAATTGCTGGCTTGTTCATGACTATTAGCGAGACCTATCAACAGCTGCATCGTTATCTGACACCGGTCGGGTGGATTAATCGAGACTATTGATAGGTGCGGAGGATAGAGACGAGAATTACATCTTGTAAGGGAGATAGTAGATAGGTAATACAGATAAGGCTGTCTTGTACTCTTTTACTCGATGTGATCGAGCAATGAATTGTAAAATTGCGGGGAAGTGATATGAAGATGCGGGAAAATCCTATGCAGGGGTTGGTCGTTAGCTGGAGGAGGTACATATCAGATCAGATTTAATACCGGTATCTCCGGAAAAGAAACCTCGCTGTCGTGGTGAGTTCACAAGATTAAATCTGAATGTGGTGGTGGGATTCTTCGTAAGTACCAAGATGAATCCTTCCAGGTTATTTGAAAAGAACCTTGGAAAACCAATGCCTTGACGAAGATACCTGTTCATAACCAACGTAGATAGTCACGTGATATTCTCTTATGCGTGATGATCAGCTTTTCTTTCCAAGGTCCATAGCAATATACCTGCTACGTACCTACTAGGTATGTAGTTCTTTTATCAGATTGTTGATCTTGTCTTTGAGGCTATTCCCATATTCCCATGTATGAGCGTGACACAGGTACCCGACCAGTATGATTCGAACACCGACATCAACGGATCCCCTGCACCCGGCACAAAGTACTTCCGCTCTCGAGAAAAAAATATATCCATCATCAAAACAGAGAAGAGAAGGAAAGAAAGAAAGAAAGAAAGAAGAGAATACAAGAATAAGAAAATATAAGCGGAAGCAGAGATATCATTATTGAAGTGAATAAATAAAAATTGTATTATTATTATAATATGAACTTTGCTTTTCAACTTTTCCAATTTTCCTTTACACAATAATAATACAATAATATTTCTTTAAGTTCTTCCAACACTTCAATTCCCTACCTTACCTACCTAGGTACAGATATCAAAGAGCTCCACTCCACGATCCAAGACCCAAGATTTTTTTAAAAGAGCTTCAACCTTTCTCACGCGTTTTGGCGCGATTTGCTTTTGGCTCTATGCTCCACTATTGAAAAAGCAATTAGCTTCACTTCACCAATTGGCTTTCTCGATGCCGTTCATGTTTTGGCATTGTCTCTATTCTTCGCATATCAGCGCCCTCATATCGTTTTGCATAACTTCAAAGTGATCAAAAGTCACAATGAACTCAATGATGGAACCCCCCGCTTCACCCGGCTTTTCACTAAGGGTGAAGGTCTTTACACCAGATGCGGCCGAGGAAAATGATCGCCCAATCCGTTGCTTTCGAGTTATTACTTCACCAAATATCACCATACGAGAGTTTTGCACAGAAGCTTCAAGAGTTCATGAAATCAATTATGGCCAGTAAGTGTTTGCGCATCTGCGAACATAGTACTGGCTGGAACTTGGCGGCTTGAAGTTGAAGTTGACCATTGCTAATTTGTGCTTCGTCTAGGCCACTTGCAATTAAAAAGTGTATGGACGATGAGTTATTTGACGTTACCCAAAACGATATGCTAGGACCTCTATTTCCCAATATGTCTACCATTCGAATCATAAAAGCTCCCAATAAACCAAATACCAGAGACTCACTCCCACCAACCTCGGCACTTCGATTCAATCCAACAAGTGTTCTTGGTCAGAAGAGAGATAGGTCACCTTTGAACGGAAATGTGGAAACCTTCTGGAATCCCCAAAAACGTCAGAGAACAGCCATAGATCCAGATCACCCAATTCCTTCTCGAGAAATAGAGTCATGGACTGGGGGAAGATTGGAAGGTATTCCAGAAAAGCCCGAGACAATTCCAGATTCGCAACAGAGCGATATCTTGGGTCATGAGGACGAGGATAATGATATTGTGCCAAATGTAAGAGAGGATTCTCCCATGATCTCGGAAACCATGCCTCCATCATCTCCATCACCGGTGAAGCGAAGTTTCCCATACCAGAGCCATGCCATAACTAATTATGTTACGAAGTATCCTGCCAGCAATACCAATGCGCAACCAAATAAGGTATCAAAAGGACTTGTCAGTCCGTTCCAAGAACCTCCTCCACGAATTCAGGGTACACCACAGAACATTTCAGGGGCGAAAAGCGCCAGTTATCATATCCAGAGGGCTACTGACAGAGGACGATCCGTTTCGACAACTGCGACAAGTCCATTGGCAGGCGAACCACAACTTCCTCCTCACACCAACCCGAATTCTACAAGGAAGCAGAGGATCCCCCCGGATACAATTCTGCCAGGCGCAAAATCAAGTACCCCTAAGAATCGATCACCTCGAAATGAGACTAATATTTATGACGACTTTGGTTCGGATACCGAGGAGCCAACACTACAGCAATCAAAACTCAATTTCAAGAAAACTCCTCAAGCAGGATTGTCCGAACTCCAAAAGCAAGTCAAGTCGCCTTCAATTAACAACCGCCATGCTCCCAGAGCTTTTGAATCGACTTCTACTCCCAATGAGCTCCCTTTAACGCCAAACAGTAGGACACGCGAGGAGGAATTGCGCAAAAATAAAGAAAGTGAAGAGAAGACTAAGGAAACGCGGGCTGCAGCCGCAAAGGCTGCCGAAGAATGCCGACGTGAATCTGAAAGAGAAGCTGTGGCGGCAAAAGCAGAGCGTATGCGCAAGGAGAAATCAGAGGAACGTAAGGCAGAAGAGAGACGAAATCAAGCAGCGAGAAAACAGAAGGAAGAAGCTGCTCTCGAAGCTCAGAAATTAAAGGATGAGAAAAAAGAGAAATTGCGCAAACAGATTGAGGAAGATGATAGGAAGAAGGCGACCGAGGAGGCAGCAATGAAAGCAGCTGAGGAGGAGTCCAGAAAGTTGGACACCCTTGAAAGCTCCAAGAGGGCATCCAATACCCCACAAGGAAGCAGGATAGGTACCCCCGTGAACAAACGAAACACTCCTGGTGTCATACTTCCTCGTCAATCATCCACTCCTCATTATCCAAGAGGCAAAAAATCTTCTTTGAAAACATCACGTTCCTCGGAAAGTGTGGCAAGCTCTTCACCAGGACAAGCTCCCAAGGATACCAGTCTAGAAGCCCAGATGCCATTGCCATCAAAGATTGCTAGGCGAGTCTCCTTTGATCTCAATGAGACAACCACCCCTGCAAAACCCCAGCCCAAGAAGAACACTTCAGTTGATACACCAAAAGAGAATACAACGCCCAAGCCTGCTTCTAGTCAAGCTCCAGCGCAAAGTCAAACACCAATACCGTTACCTAAAACTTTTAGGCGACCTGATCGCAGTGCGACTCCAGTCAGACAACCACCGCCAAAACCATCTGCCATGAATCAACCTCCATTGATAGCAGCCCGTGCAGGTTCAACTTCACGATCTGCGACACCCAAGTCTTCTATACCTCCACCTGCATTGAAGAATGTCTCCATCGAGCCTAAACCCCTTTCGAAGAAAACTGTTACACCGGAGCCAAAAAAAGCAGCTACTATTACACCCGACCGCTCAATACAGGCCAAAGGTATGTAAACGGTGTGTAGAATACAGTGACGCTACAGTATTCCTTATGTTATTTCTCGTTGAAGCTGTATTTTGTCAATCATGCTGTAGTTGAAGTATTGGCGGAAAGAGTACGAACTAACTTTATCCTTAGAAAAACCAAAGTCGCCAGTAAAACCTGCTGAAGTCCCACTTCCTGAGAGTTCAGATAGTTCCGAATCAGAAGTTTCCGATTCTGAAGAAGAGGTCCCAATCAAGCCCGAACCGAAAAGATCTAATAGCTCTGAAGGTCCAAGCGTCGAACACCCAAAGAATAACAATATTCAATCGGATGAGGATGTAGAAATGGGCGAAAATCAGTCATCACCACGTGAAAGCCGATCCCCAGTTGTCTTTCATTCCAACGCACCATCCGGCGATGAACGAAAACCCCACACCAAGCTCAGTCAAACCTCGAGTTCAGATTCTTCCTCATCTGAGGATGAATCTTCTGACGAAGAAGAGTCAGAAGACGATACCGCCGAAAAAGAGAACAACACTAAAGTTAAAACGGAAATCAAAGAGTCTCGAGAAAGTTCAGAAGATGAAGATGACAGCGATAAGGATGAGGACGTGGAAATGCCAGACGCTCCAGGACATCGGTACAGTCCGGAATTGCCAAGCCACGCCCGGAGGAATATGGTCTCTCCTATGAAGACCAAAAATCAACGTAAGACCTCTAGCAGCGATGGGGATAATACCCAAGACGAAGTTGACCTACAACTAACATCTGATATTTTCGAAGCCCAAGGTCCATTTTCTTCACCAGCCAAGAAAGCAACTCTCAAGCCAACTTTTAACTTCGGCGCAAGTCTGTCGTCTCTCAATAGCCTGAAAGAAGCGATGTTCAAACCTAAACCTTCGATAAATAGTCAGCTTGCCAATTCTAAATCGCAACTTTCATCTCAGATGTTGAAAAAGGAATTCTCGGAATCGGAGTCTGAAGAGGAGAGTGATAGCGATGATAGTTCCGATGATGACGATGTTCCTATTCCGGCCACCTCACAAATTATCCCTCCATCGACTCAACCCAATGGTTTTACCGCCGCAGCATCTCAGAATATTCAAGACTCCGGCAGCGATTCAGATTCGGATTCTGACAGCGGTTCGGATGGCGCAGTAATGGAGGAAGCGAGAAAATCATTAATGGCGCAGGTTATTCAAAGTGGAATGAGTGCTAGTCAGAATAACCAGCAAAGTTCGCAAGTCTCGGTTAATGGTAGTGGGTCGGGTAATGTTAAAGGGGGGAGCCAAGTTCTCGGCAAAGGAACTGGAAATGCGAAGGGTTCGAGGAGTGCGGGAAAGGAATTTGTTAAGAAAGGCAAGGATAGAATTACGAATGGGTTTAATTTTAAGGCTTATGGATCCTTTAATTGAAATGTTGGGGGTGGAGGGAAGATGGGAGAGTAGGAGAAAAGAAGCGCTTTAAGGGGACATACGACAAACAGCGTTGCCTGTGCATAATGATGGGGTGGGGTTGAGATCAGATTGTGATGCGGGCAAGTGTGCACATTTTATTTACGAGAAAGCTACTGCTGGCTTTATGCTTGCTGCGCAGACATGATATCCGTTTGGTTTTTCTTCCTTTTGAGAATTTGCATAGGGATGGGCATGGTGGGAGTTGGGACTTTTCAGACAATTTGAAGGAAAATAGGAAAATTTTCTTTCCTTTTTCTCCTTCTTTTTCTTCTCTAATGTATATGTGTGTCTATATTGGATGTTGGGTAGGATGGATATATGGTGTTTTGTTTTATTTGAATATATTTCTTGTGTATGGATCGGATCATGAGATGAGTGGAGCAGGGAAGGGGGAAGGTGGTGGAAATGGTGGCAGTTGAATGAGTGTGTATGTAAATGAGAGGAAGGGGAGGAAGGTGGGAGGTTAACATGATGGATGACTTATAATGAAATGAAAATAAGCAGTTGTGGAGGGGGGAGTTTAAATAAAAATAGGTAGATAGCTAGAAAGGTAGATAGGGAATGATAAATGTAATAAACGTAATATGTAGGCACCCGTGAATGGTGTAGTTCTTTCAAGTATATTTTCATACAGATACAGATGTAGATGGGATAGATGAATGGATGGATGGTCTCGTATCTTGAGAACACATTTCGTTCAAGGTGAGCTTTCCTCTAATCCCACAAGTCCATTGCGATCTACCATGTTCAAAGTATAACCGATACATGCGTCACTCTTATTGTCGGACCCGAAGAAGCGCAAACGAAGTTCTTCATCAATAAACAACTCATATGCCATTTCTCATCGGTGCTAGATGCCGCGCTCAACAGCGATACGGCTCTGGATGAAGAACAAGCCCAAGGACATCTTCAAATCCAAATCTACAGATTCGAAGAAAATGGCTACGAGCGTGCTTTTCCTCTCTTGAAACATTGGTTGAATACACAGAAAATCGATCCCCTTTGCGGAGCAAAAGGTTTCGTCGTTGATGAAGTTGAACCGACGTTGAGGAAGAAGGCTCGGATCATAGATGATGATATGGTATTGGTTAAAACGTGGCTCTTGGCTTACAAGTTACGCATACCAGAGTGTCAGAATGACATTGCCGATCGGCTCATGGCGCGCTTCGAACATTTCCACCAAGTTCCCGTTTATTAGTGTTTGAAGTTTGTTTAGAGACATACTCGAGGAAAAGACAAGGGCAAATACCTTCGACTTATTTTTCGGATCATGTGTTTTAAGTCTAATCGGAAGGATATCTCGAAGGAAAAGGTATACGAAGGTGCCTACAAAAAAGTTGAAGCTCCGTAGCGGTTTCATAGTAAGGTTCCAATAGACCAATAGCGAAAGCCTCATGGAGAGTTAAACCATATACAAATGCTAAAGCTGTAGCATGCCAATCATCCAAAAGGCCTTTTTGTTCTGTTTGGCTGAGTAAATTAGGAAGGAAAACGATATCCAGTTGATTCCATTGTTGAAAATGCTGAATCCATCATTTTCAGTACCATAACATTTCAACCACTTCTCTCATCCAATTCTGGATCAATCTTAACGGTGAGAGAATCACAATGACCCCCAACGACGATTGAAAGTTGTGTGTTGGACTCCCAGGATAACAAGGACAATTCATTTCATATTTTTGGATCATTTTTGAGTTTGTCGGGCAGATTATCTCGTCATTGTCCTTATTACTGCGACGTTCTCTTGGATTATGAGATTTGGGAGGGTTCTTGAGATGTTCTCGCATCAAGTTGGTGAAGTGTTGGAGATGACACTGCTATTGAAATGGTAGTCTTGCCAAGACCCTTTTCATGACCATGAAAAGTCGAATGGATCTTTGAATGCCACATTCTCAATATTCATTCGAGAGGATTGATATGCCAGCAGCTCTCGCCGGAGACCCACAATTCTGACACGAGGTTTGGAAGTCTTTTGAGTTGGGTACCTTACTATCAAGCCCTGCATTTAATCTACATTGTTGATTATTAATTGCTATTTCAAGTATAGGAACAGCGATACGGCTCCGGTTCAAGAACAAGTGACACAACATCCTAAAGATCATACTCGATCCTCGCAACCTAACTCGTGTTTAGCATTTTCCAGCTTCGAACCGCACATCTTCCCACACCAGCTACATATAGCTAGTTGTTTCTTCGCCACAGATCGTATTCTCATGTCGGTTGCGAGCCGAAATTCCCCTAAACTCTTTGCCACACCAACAACACGTAATGGGCTTGGGATGATTGGACTTACGGGATTTGGATATCGCCCTACTCCTTAAATCTTTCATTATTAAACTTATCCTCTGATCCCGTTCATGCAGATACTTTAGGGCAACCTTATCTTGCAACGTGTTTTGGACTAGCATAATATTCTCCTTGACTGATTTTCGTATCAAGCAAGGTTCCATATCTTTATGTTTGCCGAAACATTGACCTTTCTCCATATCTAGTAGCTCTTGCGGAGCTCCACCAAAGTGAGATTTCCTCTGGTTGTTCCTCTGTTGACCCTCCTTTTGCTTATGTGCTGGACATGGACATGGCCAGAAATTACATCTATGTGACTGTATGCAATGTATGTATGAAAGTGATATGATTGTTTGATTGTTGATTGTAGAGTTGGATGTTACGACGAGCTTATATGCGCATGGAATGCCCAGTGCAGTCACGTGTCGTATTTACTGATCGCAACAAGTTAGGAAGAGAAGAATAGGTAGAAGAATAGAACGCTTCGTCATTCAATTAAAGAGAAACTACGTCATTAAGTCAAGAAAGAACTACGTGCCACGGGGACGAAGAGGAAGTGTGAACTTGATGATCGTATTTGCTTAGATCTAATATTACTTTTTAGAAGAGGATCGCAAGGGCGAGGGGCTTTTCAAACTTCGAGCCCGATCCGGCTAAAGTGAGGCTATTCTAAGAGTGGATGCCTAAGGTATATATTGTGTATAGTGTAGGTAGGTATAATAGCAATAGATGCTCAAGGTAAGCTCGAGGTAGGTACCTAGGTAGGTATATGTGTGCTTGGTAACACTTTCACTTTCAGCTGTATACCCTCATATCCTCAAGTACCCAACATTATACCTTTTCATGTTATGGTTTTAGGCGTTCTGGTCGCCACAGACACTAGTTGTTCTGGAAATATCCCGAACTTGCATCTCTCTCTCAAGTACCGTCGTCTCACACTTGATGTGACGGTTTTGTTTGTTTGTTTGTGGGTTTTCTGGTATCTTTTGATACTTTTGGGTGGAAGGGTGGAAGGGTGGGTAGTTATATTCGGGGCCGATGATGAGGTTGGGATGTAGATCACATGGTTACATCCATGCATAGGTACCTATGATTAGGTTACTCCCTCGTATCCGAATTTAGTCCCCAAACTCAAAAGTCCAAGTCCACAAGTCCACAAGTCCAACAGTTTTATCCCAACTTGGAAGTACTAGGTAGTTCCTTCCTAGGTAGGTAACCCAGGGATCTGAACTTCCATCTCGGACATCAACCTCAAATGGGTGAAATCTCCCGATATCCTGCCTTTGTTGCACATCTCAAAATCAAGATTATCTCTTTTCAAGTCCAAATCCAGACATATCCATAAAACATCCAACATAATATACATACATATTTCTAGATGTGCAACCAAATCGGCATGTTGACTTGATTTGACCTATGCCCAGGTGGATGTTATCCTTTCATCTGATTCATCTGATTCTTGATTGGGAAGGCTTGCTTGGTACCAGCCTCTACCTACTAGCAGGAGGTCAGAGGTCACGCAGTACATCCATCCGTCATTGTGGTTGTCCCCAACAATGCCCAAAAGAGAAAGAGGCATGATAATGATGATACCCGGACCTAGTAAGCCAGCAAATCAGGTTACCTAGGTATGTACACATCGTCTACTCTGTACTAATAATAAGTAGATAGGACTAGGTAGGTACCTAGGTATATGAATCATGAACCACCTTGTCACACATATCACACCACCTGTCAACAAACACGACACTTCGCAAGGCACTCAATGGCAATGTTTTGTTTCTCGGGTCACGGGGTCACATGGTCACGGGTATGGATGATGCTGACATCGACCGATTGATTCAATTCACCAGCCCTACTCACCGGCAGTAGTGGGGGTGGTCCAAGAGTGGAGGCGCAACCCAAAACCTACCAAAAGTACCAAAATACTTTTATTTAACCTTATCAACGTAGGATCTCATACCTAGGTAGGGTCGCAGCAAATCTCCGCCACAATATCACCAACATTCTTTTCAACTCGTTGGTAAACTTTTGGTTTGTATGGCTATGTCTCTATCTTTTATTGAATTTTGGTTATGTTTGATATGTTTGATATGTTGGTATTTCTTGCTGCTTGTTTTTTTATTTTATTCTTGATCTCTTCTTATAGGTACAGTATGACATCGCCGACTTCAGATGATACATCCTGTAGTTGTTGCAGTGCAATGGGCTGAGCTGAGTTTTTTTCACCTAAATATAGTATACAGTTAGGTTTCTTGGCTACAATAATAAGTCCCGATGTCTTCTAAGTTTACACGTTACTCATCCTCAGCTTGGGAAGAAACGAAAACTTTTCTCATCTCATCTCTTCTAATAACCTCTGTATCGAAATTGTCGGTACCTCTTTACTAGCAATTTCATTTTCCATCTTTCGTTCCCTCTTCCTAATTGTTCGGATCTGCAGCATTTTTTACGTTGCAATCCTTCTTGTCTCAAAGTTTCCCTACTCTATTCATGTTCCGAAATTAAGGACGGATACAAATCGAAACATTACAATATGGCAGATTTCAATTTCCCCGGAATCGATCTCAGTGATCCATTTGTTCCAAACCCCGGTTCCATATCCGTCTACAGTCCTTTCGAACACAATACTCCCAAACTGGCCGTTAGACCACTTCATGACTACGGAACATTTACATATCCTCTCACACCTGAAGATGAATGGCCTAATGCCATTCCGTTACCTCTACGATCTCGAGATTCCTCACTAAATTCACCACCATCTTTGTCATTTTCTCGCTCTTCTAGTACCTCGTCAAGAAAGTCTTTCTCATCATCTACCTCTAATATTATGTTGAATCGATTTCTGAATGCCAAGGGGGAGCCCCCGACTTCCTTTCCTCATTTCACATCATTGCCGTTAGATATTCAGAGAAATATTTGGAGGCATACATTACCTGGACCGCAAATTGTAGAAATATATCGACAGACACTAGTTAAACCTCAATCTACACCCTCATCAACCACCAACTCCACCCAGCAAACACAAGCCCAAGAAACCCTCCCACTCCTCAAAACCTACACCACCCTTCCCATCGCTCTTCACGTACACCGCCTCTCCCGCCGCCTTGCCCTCTCCCTTCTCTCTCCTCTCTCCTTCGCCCACCCTTACTATCTGCTCTCAAACCCATACGCCTATATTAACTACATTCACGATACTATATTTCTTTCTTCTCATACTCTATACTCTGATCTCGGAAACCATATCCTTTATTCAAGAAATTTGCATAAGATACGATATCTGGCGCTTGAGTTTGAGACATGGTGCGAGTTACTTGGGGATAATCATTTTGTTAATGCACTTTTGGAGATGGAGGGATTGGTGGAGATTGCGGTGGTTTTTGAAGTGGCGGCGACTTCTTGTCCTTCTATTTCTTCTCCCATTTATCGTTCGTCTTTTCCATCATCAATGATATCGACACACCGTGAAGAATCGATACAACATTGGGAAAATACACTCAAATTTCTCGAACCAACAGAAGAAGAAGAAAGAGAGTTGGAAGATGTATTTGAGAGGGAATGCGAAAAGAAATGGTTATGGGGACGTGTGAGGGGCTGGGAAGATGTGAAGAGCAAATTGAGGTTGAAGTGGAAGGAAGGGGAGAGTAGAAGCGCTAGCTCTATACAGAGACGGGCTGGGGCACCTCAGAATGAGAAAGGAAACGAAGGGTATGCGCGCCTCCGCTCAGGACCCGCGGCGAAAGGCAATATACAGATTGGATATCAAGAATTCCATGGTGGTGAAGGTTCGGGGCTGAAAACGGGATTCGAACAGCGGCTGGAAAGCTTACTGAATAGCGTCGATGATGTTATTATGGATTATGGACATATAGCTCACAGACGCGGAGGCGAGGAAATGGAATATAGTGAGAGTGAGTATTCGGCGAGTTTTGAGGATGATTCTGATTTGGAGGGTTGGATATGAATGTTATTTGTTATTTTTGGAGGCGTCCAAAAGGATTTCGGTGCTTCACAAAAGAGCGGTGTTTAATGATGGTTTTATTTGGGGGGATGGGGGGATGGGGGGATGAAGATGGAGATGGAGATTAGCAAAGTTCATCGTGGGCGGGCAGGCGTTGATTTGCTTAATATGATACCATGGCACATGAGGCGATTAGTGTTTTTTTTAGAAAAAAATGTGTAATAATATAGCATACCAACGTCTTATATCTCATACTAATCGGAGTTGCGGCGTTCCCTATCAATTAATAATACAATACATCACCTACCCCATTCAGAATGTGAGATCGAAGCTTCCTAGATAGGTATCTTTTTGTTATATCTTTTGTCACTCTTTCATTTCCCATGGCATGGTGAAGAAAGTCGAAAAATGAAATTTGTTTGATGTTTGATGTGATTCTATTTAGTCTATGGAGGTAGTAATCTTGACCTTACTTTGGCAATTTACTCGGCGCATATTAATGTGCCTACCTACCAGTACCTCTCTCGATATTACCTACCTTACCTCACCATATATACTACAAGATCACTCCTGGAGGAAATCTTTTGGATGGGCTATTTATAGCAAGTGAGGAAGGTACCAGTACCTATTCACATTTATTAGGTCGTGTCCGGATAAATTATATGGAATGGGTATTGATCCCGATGATTTGGTAACCAATCGGGAAGACTCAACTAATGCGGATGGTCACCGAATGAATTCCCGCGATTCCAACCAAGAGTTGCACCATGTAATTTATAAGGATGGAAAGTTATCCATAAGGATCGGGATAATTTTCCGCTATAGATACTTGTTTGAAAAAGAAATATTAATTGCGAATTCTCTTTTTTTAATATCTATATAAAGATCTATTGTAGACTTTATATTGGAGGAGATTTTTTAGGTTGGTCACCCGATTGGATTCGGATTTTAGGATTACATACCTCAGACGAGACGAAGCCTCCCGTAAGGTTACATTTTCCCTTCCATCAACACCAATATATGCATCATCATCATCATCATCCAGAAGAGGGAGGTAGATTAGAGATGAAGTGGGGCAGTATATGTTTCTGCCATTTAAGTTAATGTTCTCCTCTTACAAATATATATTCTTCCAATTCTTCAAAACACTGTCAACGATCAGCTGCCATGCGTGTAAGCATAACATCAGGAGTCGCAGAATACAAAGTCCCCGGTCTCTCCGAGCCCTGCAAGACTTGGTATAAAGTAGTGGGCGACCTCACGACATCTGCAACACCACTGATTGTCGTTCACGGGGGACCCGGAGCATGTCACGAATATCTCCTTCCGTTGGTCGATCTTGCCGCATCCATCCATCCATCCCCCTGAACTTCTGCGATCAAATTGGAAATGGAAAGTCGACGCATCTCCCCGAAAAAGCGGGCGATGAAGATTTCTGGAGCCTGCTACTCTTTCACAACGAACTCGATAATCTCATCCGGCATCTAGGGTTGAAAGATCGTCCCATCGATGTCCTAGGTCACTCGTGGGGGGGATGCTCGCTGCCGTATGGGCATCCGACCCATCAAGCTCGAGCAACCTTTGAAGATTGATCCTCGCGAACAGTTTGGCTAGTATCGAGACATTCCAAATTGGTATCAGCGCCCTGCGGAAGAAACTCCCCTCGGATGTTCAAGAGGTATTGGATCGTGCAGAATAGTCGGGGAACTACGAGACCCCAGAGTACGAAGCTGCCATTGAGTTTTTCTACATGAGACATGTGAGTCTCGCGAGATCGTGGACGTCCCCAGAAGTCCGCTCCGTACTCAACTGTTTTACGGAAGATGCAACCGCATATGGTACCATGTGAGGATATTTCTCCCATGCCCCGTCTACAGTTAGCTCACAAATGTATAAGGTTTGGCCCCAGCAAACTTGTCGTTACTGGCAATCTTCGCAATTGGACATCGATTCCGAATCTGCACAAAATTAAAGTCCCGACCTTTTGATCAATGGAGTAGATGATGAAGCGCAGGATGTGGCAATGCGGCCGTTTTTTGAACATATTGAGAAGGTTAAGTGGATTGTTTTGGATAATGCTGCGCATATGTGTCACGTTGATCAACGAGAGAAGTTTATGGAACATGTAAAGGCTTTTTTGATAGATGTCTAAAGGCATGCATTAGCTGTAGATCTGTTCATTGGTGATAGTTGACATGAAAGGACTTTTCACATACCCTTGTTTCGTGTATTGCTGGCTCATTTTCCTGTAGAGATTGTTTTTAAAAGGTATAAGAATGATTAAAACAACTGTTAAGGAAATCGTTTGTGCAAACTTATTGGTAGAGATAGCCGGCAGGACTACCTTCCAATGACGGGAATGTAAAATTTCGGCAGTTGCAGGTGTAATACAGTAGGATCACAGTTGAGCGAATGCACCAATGCCAACCCATATGTTCCAAATTATGTGAAGAAAAAGTCATTGCCGAAGAGCGCTGAACGTTCTGAATCCTAATTCAACCTGAGTATCAACACGAACACGTATGTGAACACGGGACATCCGTACATTTCGAAGCTGACATGTTTGCATAGATCATGAACACATCAGCGAGGGGGAATGGACTGTCCGTAAAGGCAATGGTATCGGTGAAGTCTAAATTATGGTATAAGGATCCATCGTCTTTAGCTGGCGTTGATTTTGCGACAGATGACATATTCAAAAGACAAATATCGTGCTGTGGATTTTGTAAGTAGTTTCTATCAGTAAGAGACCATCTCGTCGCATTATAGTGTGGCTGTAGATGTTCGGATTTCTTTAGATGAGCAAAGAAATTTTTCGATCGCATGCAAACAGATAAGGATCGGTAAACAGGCCAGGTACAATTTCCAGTGGACCAGAATGGCTGGGTATCATTGAGCACGGAACCAGAAGTGAGAAGACCATTCTGAATCCATGTCGCATAGAAACCAATGCGGTCGTGTATTTATTTCCTGACGCTTATTTTCCCGCTGTGATAGCAATTGCTTGTTGTGTGGCGATTCTTTAACCCCTTCATTAGGAACATACTGTTCATAGTTGTGAGACAAGGTTGAGGAGAGGATTGATGAGCATTTTGTATCGGGCGAAAAAACTTGGACTGTCTCCACATTCCTTGAATGCTATAGCCCAAGTCAGGAGAATCAACTAATAAATATACGAAGCGAAGGAGGCTTGAAAACAACGCCTCACTCCGAAGTACAACCATTCATCAAAAATCTACCGATATTTTGAAGGCTCAAAGATGGCTTTAAAGGGAGAGATATAGTAGTGTAGTCAAGTATTATTTTTCACCCCGAACCTCCACATTTATTCCTACATACAATGCCACTAATATTCATATCGACAGCCCATTCCCCGAAACAGGATATGAAAAAGCTAACATCAAAGATTGGAGATGTAAGTAACTTGACAAACACCCCACCTAGGATCAAAAATATACAATTCTACTGTAACTAGGTACCGTCATTCATCCATCCATCCATCCATTCATCTAGTAGCTATTCACACAAGCCTCATAATTGTACATATGTACCCAGTTTTTCATTCATTGATCCCTGATGTGCATCTAAATCCTCATCCTTAGCGTGCCTCTCTCCAATTCTCCCACGATTCCATGTCCAGCCAAAGCCCATTTTTCCGTCACGAGTTTTTCATCAACTCTCTGTCTTAACACACCACTCTGCGCCCAATATTCCATCAAACCTCTCGCTTCCCTCTTACTCAATCCATTTAACCACATAACTTGCACGTTCTGTAATGCTTTATCGGCTCTTTCATCATATTTCTTCTCAAAAGGATCGCGCTCCGTAACTTCTTCTTCTGATTGTCGGCCCATTTGCTGTACGATGGCTAGATCCGTGGATCTGGATACTGGCGCGTGACTACGTGAAGTGGCTGCAATAACAGCACCTCCATTTGGTAGGGATTTCTCGCCAGAAAGATATTGTACGAAATGGTTGACGACAGCTAGATCATGAGCATGAATTAGCTCAAAATTTGCGTTTCGGTAAAGACTGTTTTGCATGATCCATTGAAGTCCATCTAAAGACATGAGAATAGGGGGTCGGTCTGCAGCCGTAATTTCTTTCCAGAATGCTTGGAAAATAGGCCAGGAATGATCGGGTTCAAGAGCTCCAAGTTTGCAAAGCTCTAGTAGTGATATGTTCTCTTGGACAGGAATTGGAAGACTATGCTCTTGAGATAATTGTAGTTTTTGGAGGACTGCTTCGTTGGCTTTGCCGATGCGTCCTAGCCACGATGCAGTATATGTGTTTTGGGAAAAGAGAGTTGGTGTTGTATCAGGCAGAGGAGAATAGTCTGTGCAGGCGTTGACAAGTTCTTGGGCTATAAATTTGATTAGCATAATCCAATCTGTAAAAAATAAGTAACAACATACTGTCTGCAATATTCAAGACAATCCATCCCTTAACAAAGGCCGAAGCCATAGCATGCAAGAGCATCAAACTCTTCCCTGATACCCTCCCTCCATCAATCACCAACCGCAATGCCTTCTTATTCGCCTCCGCCTCTTCCAAAAGTTCCACACACCCCACACTCTCCTCCCTAATCAAAACCGCCGGCTTCCTAAACAAACTCCACCCCTGCGTAATCTTAAAAGCCTCACTCGCCCTCAAACTATCCACCGTACTTCCACTCAACCCAACCACCGTCCCCACCAACGCATCACTCCCAACATTGTCTAGCCCTAAATCTTTCATCCCCTCGACCTCCAACGCATTCGTATTACTGAGCACGATCCTCTTCCTCATCGCCTTTCTCTCTCCTTCCGCGAGTGGTTTCCCCGTCCTAACAGGCGGCGGCTTCTTCTTAATCTTCAAAGTCTTTCCACCTCTCGCTTGGTTCTGCGCAAATGCTCCGGGTCCTGCCTTTTTTATTCCCAACGGATTCTTATACATCACCGCACTTGTTGAAAATCCCGCCGTGGCAGCTGCAGCCGTAACCGGGAGTCGCAAAGTGGCATGGTTGGCTTGTATTAATTGTGAAGTTTTTGGTCTAGAGAGACATTTCCAACATCCCGAGGACGCCATATCTGCGATTTCTACACCGAGTTTTGAGTTGCCAATTCCTCACTCAACGTGTCGTCCCTCTCTCCTCGCTCCAGAAATCTTTCTCGACTAGGATCACCACATCCCGCGCTAAAGTGCGGCCGCGCAAGGATCTTCCCGCAAAAGCAGCCATCCAAAATTTATTTCCTCTATCTAAATCTCAATTCTCCTCTTCCATCAAAATCAAAAAAGTAATCTTCACCCATCTAATTCATTTCACACCCTCACATTCAAAATGTCCGAAGACGCCCCCCAAAAACCCTCCAAACTCCCCATCACAGTCAACAAACCTACACCCTACACCTTCGATCTCGGTCTCCTCCTCGCCGAAGACCCCAACCCTCTCCTCCTCACCACTCGCGAGAATCTCGAAGCTGATCTCGCTGCCACCGCAAGAGATGGCGCGCAAGCATTATTGAATCAGTTGTTGAGCACTTGCCCCATTGCATCGACGCCCAATGGGGTTTTGTTGAGTTTGCCGGGAATTCTGACGAAGTTGCCTAGAGAGAAGGTATGCGATTATTTTCCTTTTAGAATCTCAGTAATATGTATCTGAACTCTGAATACTAATATCCTACTCAGCCCCTCCCTCCACCAACTGCGCAAACCACCTGGCAAAAGTTCGCCGCCAAGAAAGGCATTAAACCCAAGACAGCCGAGGCCAAAAAGAAGCTTGTGTATGATGAATCTACCGGCGAATGGGTTCCTAAATGGGGATACAAGGGAATCAACAAAAAGGGAGAAGATGATTGGATTGTGGAGGTGAATGCGAAACAGGAGCGCGAGAGAAAGGAAGGGACCGAGAGACAGAACGATGGGAGACGGGAGAGGAAGGAGAAGGTTAGGAGGAATGAGAGGATGCAGAGAAAGAATGAAAGGAGTGATAGGAAAAATCATGGAGGGAAGAGGGATTAAACCGGGAAGAAAGTGCTGGTATCATGATGAAAAGGACGAGGGAAGGGGGATGATATGATAGAAGACGGATCGATGGTGGACCTCATTGTATGGCGTTGGAACAGGTATCATTGGCGTTTTGAGGACAATTATTTCTTGTGGAAAGGGAAAAGTGTTGCGCATTACATCGGATCACATTACATCACAGCAACATGCAAGTAAGAAATCCGAAATCATAATAGTACATAGCATTGATTTCAATTCAATGCCCATGAGAAGATACGAATGGCAAGACAAAAGATTTTTGCCATTCATATGATCTCCGATGTTCTCAATATCTTCCAATGCTCCCTTTCTCTGATTCTGATTTGACTTCTCTGACCTTTCATGCTCAAAAAAGTACCATACTCTCACTATCATACAAACAGCTCCTTCCTCACTGCATCTGCCCTATGCCTAATAGCTAATGCGTCTCACTCAACAAGACGTGATGAGTGGAATCCCATCTCTAAGCTCTTTAACAAATCATCCATAACCTCCATACCTCTCCATCACGCGCCACGCTTATAATTCCTTAAAAAACAAATAACACAATCCACTCCATGTACCACTATCCATTTCCAAGTACCAGACCCCCATCCCTATTAAACCCGCCTTATGTGCTGATATGCTTTGCTGTCAAGATTCAAATGATGCATGCTGCGCTGGGGGGGTATTCAACAAAACAAGCATGAAAATTTTGTAGACCCATTAAAATGGGAAAAGGAAAGACTTGTGTCGCGTGAACGAACAAAAAGAACGTCAAGAATGGTGTAGATTTAAATCTCGCCCGCGTTTGTGCGTGGTTGTACTCAAGGAAAATCGTAGAATGCGTTCAGTCCATTCCCTTCCCCAATGTTCGTAAGCAATGAAAATCGACGGAGGAAAATGCAATTTTGTCGCCATCGTCTGTTCCTACCATTTTGTAAGAAACCCGTTGTGCCCTAATATGTAGAGGTAGAATCGTAATGATGTGCGATCTTTCGTGTGACTTTCTGAAAGTCTGATGTTGTGACTTTGAGCAGAAGAACTCAGAAGCCAATAGGTGATAATGGTTTGATAGGACTCAATGGTCTCAAATTACCATTTCGAGGTTGTGTTGGTTGCATAACAGTCAAAGTGGTACTGACAGTATCAGTGCTGTTCGTACTGTTCATGCTGTTCATGCTATTGCTCTGGCTCATGGTACCATTCCCCGTATGATTATCTTTTTGGCTCTGACTCCTTTCGCTATCCGGACTTCTGCGTTGATTCTTCTCCCCACTGGGTTTTCGTGCTTTTTCATCGCTAGGTTTTCGACCTTGGTGCTCGAGGCTGACACTCGATGGCTTGCTGCTGTCGGAGCTGCTAACATTCCTTTCATCATGACTCTCGACAGCGGTGCTACTGTGCCCTCCAGCACTTCCTGGTGGCATCCGATCGAAGAGCCTGTACTCCTGTTCGATATATGCCTGTTCAGTCTTACAGCCCTTCCAGCAATCCCTCCATTCGCAAACAAGAAATTTGAAACAAAATGCGTCCATCTTCATGCAAGGTTGAAAACATATACACAAATTCCTGAAGTCCATCTTATTCTTTTCGGAATGGGCGAGTAGGAGAGACAAATGGCAAGTGATGGCGAAGAGAAGGTAATATTTAAACGGTGAGAGGTTGGAAAGTTCATCGACGAGTTGTTGTGGAACATGCTGAGAGCCCGCACACTCTCTAGCGATTCGATCTTGTGCGGCTTTGGGAAGAAGTTCGTCGGGGAGTTCGCGAAGCCATGCTTTAAGCATTGAACCGATGATATTGATATCGTAGAGGTCGTCACATTCGAAGAGATCTATATCAAGTTCTAGCGGTGTGTCAGTATACTGTTCAAAATACCCCCAAGGAGAAGATTTGCAAACCTTCATCAAATCTCCGCTGCCATCTTTTAATTTGTGGTCCACTGCCAGGTACTCTGTAAAGTCCCTCAACATCACTCCCCTTGTAGTTCAAATAGTCGATCGCTCTCCATGGGAAAGATGGCATCCAAAACTCGGTCTTGTCTCTCGAATCCTCCAATCTCTTTGAAATTCTAGTGAGGCGCGTTTGTTCGATCAGAGGTCTGTTGATAACTCTTAAAACGTAATGCTCATCATCGATCAAAGGTTCCTTATGGGTAGAGCTACCACTTCTTCCGCCCTTTCCAAACAAATTCTTATGTATCGCTCCAGCTCCCTTTGTTGCTTGTGATCTAATGTTATTGAAGAATGCATGTCCGCCAGCCTCTTTGAATGTTGTGGAGAAGGATGATTGGGTTCTGCTACCATCCTTCGTATGTTCCCTCATATTTTCCTTTCCACGATTATCTCTCGAGCGACTAGATTGGCGATCAGAAGATCGTTGTCGAATATTGGTCGGAGTCGGCATCTCCCTGAAATTTCTATCGTCGTCGCTCCGAGCTGGTGGTGCAGTCTTCACAGAGCTTGCGGAGCTTGCGGATTGTTGTGTGGAAGAGTCTGGGTCCAGGTAATTATTTTTTGGCGGAGAAGGTTCGGCGGGGCTATGATCATCTCGTAATGATCTGGTTCTACCAAGCAGATTGAAATGCTTTGGTTTATTCTTTCGATGATTGACGGAATTTGAATCAGAATTATTATTTGAGTAATGTTGTGGGGAGTCGTTCACTGATGATGCCAATGAGGAGTCGGATCGTGAGGGACCTCCGACAGGTTTTCTGGCAAATGATTTAGTAGAACGTGATTCTATTTGCAAGAAATTAGTTTTCGTCAATCATTCAAGATGGTAAATTAATCGACAACATTGTTGTCTGAAGAGGAAGGGACGAAACAAGATGGGTCGTACCACTTCTTTTAGTGTCCTGTGATGAAACCTTTCCACTCATCTTTGGGCGGTCTGTGTCTCTGGACATATTATTGCCCTCGACAACATTCACTTGACGAGATGTATTAGATATACCTGATATATCTGATGAATCTAACAATTGAAGTTTACTTGCACTCTTTGATGCTCTTGATGCTTTATAATTTGAAAAGAATCCACTAAGTGAAGGTCTTTCCTTCACACAGACCTTATCTGAAGACCCCGAAGATTGAAATGTGGAGAGGGAAGGAAGAGTTCGTGATGTTGATAGTCCACTGAAAATCGATAAATCTTTTCCGGATACCTTCGGGTCAACTTCTTGCATAGAAGAAGTTTCGTCTCTTTGAGATTGTTGCTGTTGTTGCTGTTGTTCTCGTCCTTGTTCTTGAAGTTCTTGAAGTTCTTGAGCCTGAGCTTGAGATTGATGTGGTAGTAATTGTGATTTCTTTGTATTGAATTTGAAGGGATTCCTCGGGGGTTTCGGGAATTTTGGACTGAAAGAAGATTTTGGACTTTGTTCAATGTCGATTTCTGTACCATTCCCTCCACTCCCTCTACTGGGTTCCAGCGTCAGCGGCTGTAGACTAGATTTTCTTGCCATTTCCCCCCTGTTATCCGCTGATGACCTCGTTTGGGGCCTAACCCAGGGTTCTGGTGGATTGTCTCGTATGCAGCGTATGCACTGCACAGCCTTCAGGTACCTTCAACTGTATCACAAATCCTGTATAATAGTAGTATATACGCTTTTCTTTCTATCGCGCGGGTGGTGCGTGCAGATGGAATGGCTGTCCTGGATCTTCTCACTGCTTTTAATCAATCGCAATACTCTTTTTACAAGCATAGATCAATTGTGAAGATATGATAGATCCTGGGTTTGTCCCTCTTTCGCAAGTTGCAACGAATTCGTTCGGTCGATGATTGATTGGAAAAGCCCTTGTAGTTCAGTCGCAGTACTCTACTCCGTACAGTAATGAAATGATGCCTGCTTGATTGATTGATCTATAACCCTTGTTTGATCCACTGTCGAGACACAGTTGGATTATTTGGAAAGCGGGAATTCTGAGATAAAGAGATCACAGGAAGAAGCGCGGAGTGATGAAACCACCATGAAAGTTATCGCGTGTGAGGATTTCAATTTTCAAGGCTTGTTCTATGGAATGTAGGGACGATGAGACTTGGTACCTATGTAGGTGTAATAATGTACGAAGTTTGACTTCCTCCTTGGCCTAAACTATAAGTAGTCAGTCTTTTTGTTAACCTTTCTGAGCCGATGGTCAATTTTCAGAGAATGATGCTAACTTATAAATAATCACAATCCATCCAAAGGTTGGATGATTTAAACGCGGGATCAGACATACGACATCCACTTTGTACCTGAATAGAATAGGAATAGGTGGTTTTGCAAATCACGATTAGATACTAGATAGCTCGATGGGGTTGTGGATTGACCTAACAGCACGGAGTACGGAGTATTGATGTTAGTATCTTTCTCACTCCCCCCGTGTTCACTGACACTGACACTGTATTGTCATTTATTATGCAGGAGGTATATGGAGTACGGTATATGGAGTGTAGTATATTGGAGAAATTCATACAATGAGGTTATTAGATGATTAGGATTCGTAGGTAATACATGGATATAATCGTGGGTGTAGTAGATCTGACTACTAGGTACATACTAAATTATGTAATCAAATTAATCAATCTGTCTAGATTCCTGCATTATTATTATTACCACCACAATTCATCATTGATATAGGATTTTCACCCAGCATGGCCACGAGAGGTGCAGTGCAGTGCAGAATGCAGTGCAGGTAATGTGCCATCCTCGAAGATCATCAAGGAAATAATATTCGCCATAGCGATAAGATTTTAGCGTCTAGGGAAGATTTTTAGATCCTCCTTAGTGCCTGTGAGCATTTTTGCGTACACCAAAATCTAGAATCTAAAATCTAAAAATGAACATTTCCTTCACGATCATCAAATACCATAGCCTATCATGGATTCGCGGATTTACGGTTCACCTTGTACCTGGTACTAGTAATTAATACTCTCACTCTCACTCTCACTCTCATTCTCATTCTCATTCTCATTCTCATTCTCATTCTCACTCCACTCTCACCGCCGAATTCTTTTACACAGTACGCAGTAAGGTTGCCCGTCTGTACATAATAATATATACGCTTACATACACTTACATACATTTACATACATTTACATACCTACCTACCTACCTAGTATCTACCTATCCCATTGTTCAAGTGGCTCGAGGGTTGAGAGGGTGGATTTGTGAAAGGTCGTTTTATCCATCAATATGTCGGTACTTCTATCAAACCACGAAGCCAGGAACCACTATGATTCACGGACTCAGCCTCAGGGTCACAGCATCAAAAAGATTAATTAATAATTCCCTTTATCGTTAATCTCCTTTGTCCAGACACCATAGCTCTCTCTTCCGTGTATCCGTTCTTCAGGTTGTGCGCACATCCATATAGGTGTCACAACTTAGAATACAAGATTAGATTGGCTAATTCGGATGCATGAAAGAGAAAGCTTCTTTTTCTAATAATTCCAAAGTTCTAATAATTCCTTCCGAGGTCTTCTGAAACACATCTCTATCATCCATCATTCGTTCAACAACCGAGTTTGAAAAGGCGAAAGGGGTCATTTCTACCAATCATGAAAGGTTATCCACGCGTACATAACTATTGGTTCTATACCCAAGCTTACGTACCTGCGTGCGATGCGGAGAGGCATGAAACTTGGAAACCTTCCTTACTCACCGAGTACCCTTTCTGCAGATAGCTCTCAGATTATTACTCCATGTTGGACATCTCGTTGGTGATAACCCACGTGCGCGGTCCCTCTTGTGCCATGATCACAACGTGGCTAGTGTGCACCGGATGTCTCAGGACTCGGACTTTGGTATCGTCACGTGACTATTTTCTATTTTTATCTCATCCCCAGCTCTCATTGTTCGAACTCTCGCGGTTGTGATCTCATTTAACGGTGCGATCATTTCCAAGGTTCAACTTCCATCTGATATCAAACGAAACGGTAGTTCCGAAAATCAATCCTGATTCACCTGGCCAACATTAGATCTCCAGCTATCTCACATGCTGTTAGGCTGTTATTAGGCTGTTAGTACAGAACACGACTCAGTTACACTTTTTATATGAAATGATTTTTTTTCGTTTTGCCAAGGTTTGAGATGTTCTTTTAGCTTGCTTGAAAATTTGGTAATTTCAGGCTTAATCATGCTCTCCTCTTAAGTATCCAGGAGATCCCTAACATCAAGCACAACACCTGAACATTCCAGGTTGCATTTATCTTAATACTACGCTTCATTTACCTCGAACTTTGGAAAGTTTGTAAAGGGTCTGGAACAAGTCAATAGGTCTTCATAAAGAACGCTTAGAAATTGGCAATGTATATGTGGTATCCAATTGAGTACTCAGCCCACAAACATTCTGGGGATCTTGAAATTTTGAAGTTCATTTTAATGAAGCCCCCCCATCATATATATGCATCATGCAAAGACCCACGAGACATGGTCGCACCACGTATATTCAATCTATATTCTTGTCACCATCTAGCCAAATGTGCCTCGTCTGTGGCTTAAATTGCTTGTTGTATGCAATGCAGGGTACGGAGTATAATTATATGGAGTTGGGTACATCGTGGATACACAGATGGTCATGATTCTCTGCGCGACGACAAATACCTCAATAGTTAAAACTCGTAGCGCCAGAGCGAGGTTGAAGAGCTTAGATAAGTGGACAAGTGGACAAGTCCATCATTTCGAATACGGCGCTGTTTGGAGAAGCAATAAAGATGATGATGTACCATCAACCCCAAAAGGCCTCTTAGGCACTTCTTAGATTTTGGCCACCTAGGTTTGGCACTACCGCTTTACTAAACCAATTGAAGTTAATCGGGCGGTTTCCAATTCGTTGCGACAGCCTGCCAACTCCGATGCACCAAGATAGTACATAACCATGTATCCCCAAACCTTCTTGAAGTATATCATGCGTGGACAAGATTTTCGGCTTTGCATAGATACATGTTGCACTTTGGATTCGACTTCGTAATGGATCCAGATTCCGCCCATGCTCTGCCAGAGTCGACATTTATTCGTGCTGGAAGACTTCCTAATCTCTTGGGAAAATTTTCTGGGGTGTTGATAGTTACAGCTATTTGACTGCTCTCAAACATTATTTGGGGCCACGAGATTGCTCCGGCTAAGGTCTTCCAGAAACATATCGTCTCCAGTATCAGTCGTCGCATCCCTCCCGACCGGCGAGGGGGTATTATGGTTCCTGAACTTTTCCTTCAAGGAACATATGCTGAGTTTGTGCCAGTGTCTCTGCAGAAAGGCAGAGCGAAACTTGGTAACCCGCACAACGAGTGGCCAGCATACCGGCAGACATGCACAAACCATTCCCATACCACAATGTATTGTCGTCCATACCTCGGTTTGATTGAATGATGGCTCGCGGCTACCGGGTGCGTAACTGAGTGCTACTTTGACCACGCCTGTAATGATGACGCTTTGATGGGACAAGAGTCAGTGTTTTCAATGCAATTAATTTCAGCACAGCACTCACAAAGTACCTAGTAGGAAAACAGCCGTCAATGCAATCTTTTTAGGTGTGTTTAAATGTAGGCCAAGCGTTATTCTGATAGGTATCGTGATGATTAATGCATCAATGAAGGCCTCGACACAGCCGCTGGCCATCCAAAATATGTTATAATTGAAGCAATATCGTGCATCATCGAGACTATTAAGCCAGGTCCATTTCAAAGGACGACAGTTCAATAGATTAGCTACGGTGCAGCCAATCCAGAAACCCATGACCATGGCGCCAACAACCAAGACTTGGAAGCGAAAAGCACTTGAGACGGAGAAAAGTCGGTTATACATGAACAAAATTGACAGCTTTGTTGCTGAAGTGATGGTAAAGTAGAGGACCGTGGCTACAAAATTCAATTCCGTATAAAATACGTCGGCGTCTGTATACGCGTAGTTGGGATCGGTGTTGGAAGCCACCGAGGGGCCATTGGGGTTGACGCTGGTTGCTAGCGAGCATGGATTTTTGTTAGGGCATGATTTCTGATTTCATGATCAAGCCGAACCAAGCAAATGAATACCAACACCATAAAACCAATACGTCGGTCAATATTGTGGTTATAAGGGCAAGCAAAATCAACCAGTCGTCCCATCCGAGTCCTGCTCGAGTGAAATAGCGGGTGTAGAATCGCAAGGAAACGGAGATTAGGGCTAGAACAATAACCAAGGCGCCCACAACGGTGGTTACTGTTGTGTCGCTAGAAACAGCGCTGTCGTTCTCGTTCTCGTTATATGTGTCTCTAGTATTCATATCGACAAGAATGACTAAGATTTTGGGTTATATATAGTGAGGTATAAGTTCATGAAGAAAGATCAATTCAAGATAACTATGATGGGAGCATACTATGATATCAAGTAAGGTTAGGCGCTTTTACCCGCAAACAAAGTCTCTGACTTATTAGATATTTTTGAAAGTAGTTTTTATACATACACGGTAAGCTATCTATTCATTCTTCTATCTACTTATCCACCGGGTAACGATTATATGACACCCGACTGCCCAGGTGTTATCTATACAACCCAAGTAAGTTAGAATCGAATTCATGTTGGCTTCCAAGGTTCATATTGAGGTGCAAAATTCAAAATTGCCCAATCAATCATATTGGTAGTTTCAATATGCTACCACATCTCATCACGCCATTTACGAATACCGAATCGGGTGAGAAAGATCATCTTATACTCCAGTCTGATGATCAATTAAGCGGGATATTCCTCTGTTCCGCAAATGCGGGGGCTTGTTACACTGGAGTTGGTAATTCACTATAAGCTAAGCCCTGATTTGCTCATTTACCTTAGGCTCATAAGGCTGTAGTACCACACACCATATATGAAAGGCAAAGTTGATGCAAAGTTAAATCTGCGTGATTTCTATCAAACTGCTTTCGATCGATCTTGATCGACTTCAATTACATATCTCACGGCTTTGGCTTTTCACCCTCGTTAATCTAATAACGAGTGAATGCTACAATCGTAAGTAACATACTGTCTCTCTCGACTAGAAAATATGGGCATCATATCATCCAAGAATGAATTCTCGGTGGAAGGCAAGGTGAGATTATAAACTTAAACCCCTCTCTTTCCCGTTCCAGAGAAGGGACATTAATTCCATCAACAGACTATCGTCATCACAGGAGGCTCACGAGGCATGGGACAAGAAGTCGGACGACAACTCGCGGAAAAAGGCGCCAACATCGTGATCATCGCGCGCGATGTGGAAAAATTGCAACACGCAATCGAATACATCAAGCAAGGCGGCGTAAACCCCACTCAGCGTTTCCACCACATCAGCGCCGACTTGACCGTGGCATCAGAAGCCGTCCGCGTCATCGACGAGGTCGTGTCATGGAATCATGGAAATCCTCCAGATACCGTGTGGTGTTGCGCCGGCACTTCCCATCCCACCCTGTTTATCGATACCCCCGTGTCACAGCTCGAAGCCCAGATGAATAGTAACTATCTCACCAGCGCGTACATGGCGCACGCGACGCTTCGATGCTGGCTCAAGCCATTCGAGGAACGCAAGAGTCGCGCCGACGATAATCAACCCGATATCCCCGATCCCCAAGACAGTATTCCGCCTCCCGCACGCCATCTCATCTTCACCGCGTCGTTCGTCGCGTTCTTTAGTTTTGCCGGCTATGCACCCTATAGTCCCTGCAAAGCGGCGCTTCGCTCGCTCTCCGATACTTTATCCCAAGAGATGAATCTATACCGCGCAGCCTTTCCCAGCGCGCCCGCAGTGCGCGTGCACACGATCTTCCCCGCGACCATCCTCACCGAGGCATACGAGGCGGAAAATCGCATCAAGCATGGGCTGACCAAGGTCCTGGAGGATGGCGACGAGGGACAAACGCCGCAGACCGTGGCGGCGAGGAGTATCCGGGGGTTGGAGGGCGGAGAAGAACTCATCACGACGGATTTGCTCACGTGGTTGGTCAAGGGGAGTGTGCTTGGAGGGAGCGTGAGGGGAGGGCTGGCGAGAGTCTTGGTCGGTTGGTTGTTGGCCGGTTTGATGGGCATTGTGATGGTGTTTGTGAGGGCCGATATGGATCGAAAGGCTAGGAAATGGGGGGCCAAATTCGGCGTGGAGCGGAGGGAAAGACTTTGATGTGATGATATAATCGAGTCTTGAAATGATTTTATCGTTCTTGTCTCGTTATTGATTTATGGAGGATGGGTAATCAAGAAGATGATCGCTGGCCGACTATAGGATATCAAAGTTCGGACATGCTGACATGCGTGCTTGCTATGATAGCTTCCTAGTGAGCAATGAGTGGGCCTGGGGACTCGCGAGGATTTCAAAATCAAACCTGGGGGTTGTAGTTACTTATAAAATATGTATTTTCGATGAGATACCTTCATAATTTCCGAATAGCCTTTGGTTTTCCAAAATTGCATTATGAAAGGTGCATTTTATGTCTTCTTCAAGGTTCCTTGGAAATATTCGATAGGTAACTTTAGCTTCTGTATCGAACAAGATATATAAAACGAAAGACCAACCATCTCCCCATTTCATAAACAAATAAACACTACCTCAAATCACGCATATATATATATATATTCACGCTTCCTTTCTCTTCTCCTTCCCCATCTCCAAAACCAAACTATCCACTTCCGCCCAAAGATCATTTTCCCCAAACTTCTGCTTCCACCCTAGTACTTCCTTCGCCTTATCTCCCTTGATCCTCGCACTAGTTAACACATAAAATCAGTATCTACATCCATCCATCCATCCATACAATTCATCCACCAAACCCCCAATACGATTCCCATATTCCAAGCAGAACAAAAAGGAACAAAAGAAATGCATAATTCGAGCCCAAAATACTCTCCGCCTCCCTCTTACCCCCCCAAATAACTCCTCGGCAACTTCTCCCAATTCCAAATTCTGTACATACATCCCATCAAGTGCTCTATATGCACACCCCAATTTTCCAATTCTTTCGGCAATGTCGTTGAAAGATTGAGAGGAGTTTTCGGCAAAATAGTAGCCATTATTTCCGTGGGGGGTTTCTTTGGATGGGGAATGATAGAGAGTATGGGCGAGTGAAAAAAAGAGATTTCCCAGATCCCAGATGTGAATGCGAGACCAGATACCGGATCCGGAACCGATGGTGATGGCTTGGTGATGTGTATAGGCTTGTTGGACCATTTTGGTTATTTGGGTGCCGTGGGAGGGGAAGGGGAAGGGTGGGGGACCGACTTTGGAAATGATGGTTAGTATTTTTAAGTAGGGGTTTGATGGAGAGTGGTGGAAAGCCAGGCGGGGGAGGATGCTGTAGAGTTTATTGAAGATCTTCAGGCTTGAAGTCCTATAATAGATAGGTATGAAATAAAAGGGAATGGGATAACTTGATACCCTATATAAAAAAGTCCCAAAAGAAAAATGATATAGGGCTTATGGAGCTTATAGGGCTTTATAGGGGGTCTTCAGGCTTTTATGCACTATAGCAGATATGCAACAAAACTTTTGAGTGCTCTGCCAAGAGGTGGGGTGTGGTGAATATGATAGCGGCTGTCCTCGAGTAGTGAATATGATAGTGAAAATGACTTACAAACGAGTGGGATTGGAACAATATATGCTCTTACCCCTCTCTCCTCACCCAGTCCAACGACAAGTTGATTCACCTTCCTGACAGGACTATACTGCTCAGGAAAGTCTCTCTCAATGGAATAGATATCGTCAGTCACATCGGAATAAATCTTGGTGTCTATTCGCTCTCCCGATATTGGCCAGTCACCTAGCATCGATGCTCCCGAAACCTACATTGTCAATGTTGTATAATATAGTAAAGCCATTTGAAACAGAAATTCTCGTACATAGATATAATGAACATCTCGTCCAGTTTGCAATTTGCGCTCGTTGAGGCCCACGATATAAGCTTTAGCACAACCTTCATGGCGAGCTGATGCTGCGGCAATCACAACTATATAACATCATGAGCATTCCCCACTTCTTTTCTTATAGAAAGATACCAACCATCATTTTGCTTTGCAATATCAAGAATCCTGCTATTATCATCAAGATCTTTAAACAAAATTGCACAAACACCAATTTCACCAAGTTTCTCAGCTTGTTCGAATTTGCGCACCAAAGCCGTAATCTCGTATTTTTCCTCGTTTGTTGTGCCACGATGCTGAAGGAATTCGGCTAGAATGGAACCGCCGCTATGGTTGTGTTAAACCCACATTTGAAGTGCGTACCTGGTATGCTTAACGCTGTGATGGGAGATTTACATGTAAGCAGTAACGCCTAGAATGAGAACTCGGATTTGATCGACCATGATTGTAGATATTTCGACGACGATATTTAAGTTTTAAGCTTCAATTTAATAAAAAAACATGGACCAGTTGGATGGATCCCGTGGACCATTTTAGTTTCAAACTTAATCGCCAAACTAACTCCTGGAGAGTCCACAACTGTAATTTATCAAAGTGCCAACCACAGAATTGGGCCCGCACTACTGCAGTATGTAATACGGAGTACCTGAACCTTACGTAAAGTTGTGGGGGAAGAAGGAGACTCGTATAGCTGGAGAAGTAGATGGAGATGGATAAGGATTTGGAAAAGATCTCGTAAGGAAGTGAAGATAACAGGAAAAGAAAAGAAAAGATGTAACTTGTAAGAGAATATTCATAGTATATGATATATATACCTAGATTCCTATATATATACCTATATATATATAATATATACAAGAGTACTCAGGTACAAACGAGTATGAAAGGAGTACCTGGTATCAAATGGATGTTTCATCAACGGTCCCGCAAAAATCTGCCATCAGCTTACCTAGGTAGGTAGGTACGACCTAGTAGGTACTACCTACCAACCTAGGCAATTATTATTATCAGTACCTACCTAGGTAGGTACCTACTTACTGACCTACTGTATGGATCAATGTTGCTCTCTCTTCATATCGATTATTCACTGCCCTGCCCTGCCTTGCCCTTTTACCTTTTACCTTCTGTCTTCCATCATTCACAACCAACAACACCACCTCCTCCCCTAATCCCTTCAAACTCCTCAGCTACGCCAACTGTCTATAACATTCGCTCATCATATATCTTCATTCACAATCGTTCCTTGACATTCTTTCCGATGTAATAATTAATCTACTTTTTGATAAATCCAAACAAAACGAAACGAACAAAACCTTGACAAATCCTCCCAATAACAGGTACTACCGAAATTACTTGGTGGAAGGAGGAAAAGTTGGAGTACAGGTATCCCTGAAGGCGAACACACGATCATAATCAATCAGTACTTCGTCGAATTCATCAACCAACCATTCATCAACAAGATTTGAGAAGAACATTCCAAACCTATTCTAAGACCCGTTGAAGATATCTACTATCCGCATTCCGCGGGAGTCTCCCCGCGAAAGACATCGGAGGATTATAAAATTTCTTGAGCGATAAGAAATCGGTGGGAAGACTGTTAGTTGGAGGTTATCAAGAGATTACCATTACAATTGCGAAGACATCTTACACAATGTATCGATCCATCCTCGTGTTTGCTTTGGCAATTCTACCTTCCATTGTCAGTGCCCAACAATTGGCAGATGGCAAAATCGTTCCATTTTCATCCGACCTTCCCTCCTGTGCCTCGCAATGCGGTCCTCTTTCCGATGTCCAAGGAGCCTGTGTTCCACCTATTACCGCCGATGTATCTAGTTCTTGCTTTTGCTCTGATGCCAGATTGAAACCCTTTATTACGGGAACCGCTGGAGTTTCCTCTGTCTGCGGTGCTGCAAGTTGTACATCGACTACAGATCTACAGAGCATCGAGACCTGGTACGAGCAATATTGTAATACGCAATCAGCATCAACCACTACATCAAGTAGTGGAAGTGCAGCCACTTCTTCGAGTTCAGACTCAAGTTCGAATAGTCCACATCATTCATGGTATGTAAATGCTGTATGGAGGAATTCATGTAAATTACTAATCCACTTTAAGGTTCTCGGCTCATGCGAAATGGGTTGCCATGCTCATTGTGCTTGTCGTTGGAATAACGATTGCCTGGCTCATCGCATTCTATTTGAGACGTCGATATCTCCGAAAGAGAGAGAAACAGTTTGAAATGAGACCTCCGGTTGCTTTGGGACCACATCAACTTCAAAGTGCGACAGGGGGGTATGGTTACGGAGGTGGGGCTGTTAATGCAGCCGAAGGAGGTTATCACAAAGAAGCAGTTCGAGCACCCGTGACATCTACACCCGGGGAGGCAACGAGAGGTATAAGAGAAAGTAGGGGCCTTCAGAAAAAGCAAAGGACTTGATAAATTATTGGATCGCGGGATATATGACGGAATTCATGATGGGGCGTTAGGTTTGTTAATATGATGTTTGGGGAAAAGTCAAAGACATATGGTCTGGATTGAAGATATAATGGATGAACCTTTGTTGATACCACAGGTGAATGACGATAGCATCACATAATGCAACGACTTTTCTGAGTATTAGCGAGCATATCATTGAGGGGGAGTCAGATAACCACTACTGATATATCCTGAAATCTTCATGTTCGTCTCTTGTTAAGTGCAGGTGAACCCTGGTGGTTATTTTTCACCTTCGGGCTGGAAAATGGAAAAATGAGAAAATGGGTTGATTCTCGGTAGTTGCTATCCATAGTTCTCCACTATACCTCTCTGCCTTCTTCTCTGTCTGTATAAGGATTCATTCTCATTCCAAATTACTAGGACAATAGAGATTTTACAAGATCAATATAGGCCTTGTTGGCTACTCGCAATGTCCTTCCAATTCACAATTCCCAAAGAAGTCACTATCCTTGGGTTTTGCATTCTTTTGACCTGTTATATTGTCAACTTTTTGGTTCAATCCACCCTCTGGTTCTGCATTGGACTTGATTCAATCTTCTTTTTCTTTGGCTTATTGATCTATCTTTCTGCAATCAACAATATCTATTCCTTCAAGTTGCATTGGGTTCATGAAAGAGGCAGATCCATGGTCTAGTCTGTCTTAGATTGATCCTATCTTGTCCCCGACTCATATATTGTCCCCGACCATTTTACTGTAAGTCAGTACTGAAATCCCATTTCAAAACATATATACCTCCCCGGGTTCTCAAATTCACCTTCTCTCACTCCTTCCCTTCCTTGAAGAGAATATCAGCATTTACAGATTCGGCATTCACTTTGGATCCACAAAACCCCTCTTCCCCTCTTCCACTCCCCTCTAGCGCCTCAACTACTCCTACTCTTTCCTTCTTCCTCTTCTTCCTCTTCTTCCTCCATTATCCTTCTTCTTCCCTTAACAACTCGCAACCTTGGATATTTTCAAGGTCTTCCAAATACTTACTCTTCTTCATAGTATCTCGCCCTCTTTGACCTATTGAGATACCTCATCACATACATGCTTCGAGTTTCAAGCCTCGAAGACTTCCTAGAGCGCAATACACTTGCTTCTTTCTTTGAATTCAGCAACCCTTATACAAATACCTTGGCTTTTTCTTCGCTGGCGCTTCCATCCTGCTTTCGATTTTGCATCTTGATACACTTGATCCTCAAAACAAGATTTATACGCTGCCCTTCTCGAGGGAAAATCTAGACTTGCAGTCCAACGAAAAACAAACTCTTGCCAAGAATTTATCACTTATTATACAGTAAAATCACCGAGGCCACGAAAACATGGACATAACTTCTTCTTCCCAGAACGGAGGTGAGTCTTCCGTCTTTGACTCTACCGGCCCAAAATCTTCACTTTATACCTCGGCGCCATCCTTTGGTCCCAGCCTACACCCACAACACATCATGAATCACGATCAAAACCAAAGCTATGTTCCCAAGATCACCATTTCCTCAGCCGATACATCCATGAACCACGTCAAAGGCCAACATCCCTCTGCAGACGCTCAAACTGAGCTCATTACAAACTTGAAAGTCCGCATCGCAGTTCTGGAGAATGACTTAGCTCATGCTACGAAAGACAAGGATTCAGCTATCAACAGCTCGGTCATGATCGCCAGGGCGTTGGGAAATGTTGCCAACAATCCGGAGCTAAGTACGAGAAAGCTACGGGGTCCTGATGCCGAAGAAGTGGAGGAGTTACGACTAGAAGTGAAGAGATTGAGAAGAGAGAATGGTGTGCTTTGGGGTCGTATCGAGTCTCGAGAAGCTGGTCACATGATCACTTATGACAACTCCGCAAATGCAGTTTCCAAAGGCAAGAAGCCTCTCCAAGTTTCAGACTCAGACTCAGACTACCCTCTCGCAATCAAATCACGCTCAAAGCACCCCATCATCAGCGCTGCCATTAAGAAGATCAACGGACAGGACGAGCCCAAGCACTCACACCACCCCGTTGACTTTAACGAAGAAACACAACTGCCTAACATTGTCAATCTCGAGCGACTTGAAGACGGCAGCTTAGCAATTCCATCAGGGTTCCCGGTTCTACACTCCACTCCAAAGAGAAGAAATATTAATGACATTAACACCTCCACTCTCGATGATGTCCTCGGCTCCGATGACGATGAAGAACCAGAGGTTAAAATTGAAGATCAACTTCTCTACCAAGAACGCGCCAATGCAAATTTCATCAATGTTCCCGCCCCCGCAGTCCTAAAGGCCGGTTTTGAATTCTCCCCCGAGAAGGCTCTTCGCGGTGATGATTATGCTAATCGTGGATATGCCAATCGCAATAACTACTATGCGCGCTTCAACAATCGAAATGTATCTAATGGACCAAGATCTTTCGAGTTTCCTCCTGATTTGAGCCAAGGCACAACCATCTGGGCCACGCCACAAGAAAGAAATGAGGAGATCGATAGTCATATGCGAGCTTCCGATCCTAGAGATCACAAATTTCCTGACTATTTTAGATATGGAATTGTTTATGTTCCCAAAGAAGGTGATCGTGATACATTACGTGGGGTACATATCGGTGGACTTCCAAAGGATATCAAGTTGAGAGATGTACTTGATCGTGTTCGAGGTGGAAGAATTTATTCATCTGCTTTATTGAACACGATGGCTATTTCTGGAAGTAACTCTGCACTCGTTACGTTCATCAACCAGGAGGATGCGGAAGCTTATGTCAAGTATGCGGCTGCTCATCCTATCATCTTTGGTTCCCCAGACTCCGCCGAGGAAAATTTGGCCAAGGCAACTGTCACTCACATTCATACCCCCACATTCCCCTTCTCCCCCGCAAAGCTCAAGACTCTCTTTGAGTTTAACCGTACCCGCATCCTCACAATCCGCAATTTCCCACATAATATCTCCCTTCGTCGTCTGGAAACCGATTTGTCGGCCAGAAATGCATTCAGAGCGGAGAGTATGTTGGAATCGTACATTGATGAAGAGGAAACTCTCAGAATGGAATTTTCCAGTACGGATGCGGCGGGAAGTGCATTTGGGATGCTATCGGCTATGAAGGGCTATAGAGAGTTCAGATTGGACTTGCAGTTTGAGAAGGATAATTGTGAGGGGAGATTGGAGGAATTGGAGAAGGCAGTTGAGAAGAGAAAGCCAATGTTTCCGAGATCTGAAAATGGAGTGAGAGACGATAGACGTGGAAGCAATGGAAATGGTAATGGTGACATGGGAGGTAACTCAAAGGAAACGGTTGTTGATTCGGTTTTGGTTGTGCAGAGAAAAAAATTGGCTGCTTTGCAGAAACAACATGATGTCATTCCATCATTCAAAGGTGAAGGCTTGAAGTCAAGTTCTTGGGCTGATGAAGTTATTGAGGAATCGGGAGATGATGCACCCAGAAAAGACGAAGATGTCGCCCCTGTCACCCCAAAACGCGCACCTCGTATCATAACCGGAAAGCAATACCTGATCGAACTCGCCGCTACCTCCAAAGAGCCGACTTCATCTATATCCACGCCCAATGTCCCAAATCCACTGGCAACAATTCCAGCAACACCCTCCTCTAACAATTCTACCCCCAGACCTCGCCTGACCATCTCAACCACCTCCCTCCCAAAAATCACCAGCAAATCTCCCGACCCTAGTTCCGCAGAATATAGTCTCCACTCCTTCGCTTCATCTGCTGTTTCCGATGAGGATCACTCCCCCCAATCTGCTTTTCCTCAGGAGCAGGCGCAGGATCAGGTTCAAACTCAGATTCAAGCTGAAGCGAATGCAAATGTTAAGGATGGAATGAGTGAAGTTGGTGGCAAGGGAAAGGGGAAGGAAGTCGAGGTCGAAGTTGGAGAAAAGGTTAAGGCGGGAGAGAAAATCGCGACGAAGATTAATCCTGATGAGATTGATCTGGGTCTTGAATCGGATGTTGATGCTGGTGCCGAGGGAGATGACGAGAATGATGGACTTTTTCAGAAGGAGTTGACTCTTAAAGCTAAAGCCAATGCGGATGCGGATACTTCGGCGCCTGTGGCTGATGGTGAAGAGGTTGCGGTTTACAGTTCTGATGCTCAGGATAATGAAGTTAGGGGCGAGGAGACTGAGGAGCATGGTGAAAGCTCCATCACGACCATTTAAGCAAAGTGCTTATGGCTGGCTCATTGGGGATGGTGATGGCGTGGTAGATGATAGGATGGATTCTTGATATGCAAAGCTCTAGCTCAATTCAATAAGTTTAATAATATCATATACAACCAGTGATCCCCCCTCCTCAATATGCAAAGACACAACGAAGCCAGATTTTCACTGGCATAATAGCGTCTGACCTCGCCCAACTATCAAATACGACCAGCCATATGAGCCAGCAAAAGCGTTGTTCATGAGTCAAATACAGAAATGTGAATCAGACTTTTTGCCTGAAAGTCTGGGTGATTCTAATTTGGAAAATAGGCTGACTCTACGTACATAGGTAGATACGCAATCTCGAATATGTAGTGAATTGAGATTTGATGAAATAAAGTTTATTGATAGGTATTCATGGAGCATAACGCGTCGTTGATAAATTAGTTTTCATCTTGAAGCCAGCCGGGTAGGAGGACAAAATGAGGAGGGATATGGATATTGAGTGGGGAAATATTTGCACGGCAGTGAAGCATTCTTTCTACCCTTGAACTTTTAAAACATCTCTCCATATTGGATATATCAGCACCTTCTTACGTTGAAGACTCACGTACAAGCCCAGTTGAAAATTGTCCACGTAAAAAGAGAGAACCGAGAATTTAAAATTCTTTAATGTCTCCAAGTATGATGATGAAATGGAACTGTTTGAAATTCCGTTCCTACACCTACCCCCTCTCGGTTTCCGAACTGAGGAAGAATGGAGTATGCATTCAAATATCATCCATAGATCAATATATTCAAGTCAAGTATTTCTAGCTCGGGCCCAAGAACTACTGCTGTGGCTCCCAGACACGAAGGTGGGCATCTTTAAAGAAGATCTAATACCGGCATAGTAATATAGAATAGAAAACTCGTTTCAGGTTATTTATATTGCCGACATGAACAACAACCTACAATATAGTATCGAACTATCAAGTGACTAACTGAGTACTGAAAAAGTAGGTAGTGATTAGCAAAAATATATCGACCATAAATAAATGCGGAAAAAGGCAAACCAAACTGAAATCTTCTTACTCAACCATTAAATCTCCGTTCATAACCGCATTACATCCAACCCTCAACCCTATCCTATTCATTTATCCAATAATAATCCAACCCAAACCATCAAAACCTACACAGCAAATCATATCACAGCATACAACCCAAGCCACGCCATGCATCTAATACGAGTCTTGGCGTTACCCTGCACATAACTGTGTATAACTGTGTATAATACTATAATACCGGCTAAAAGAATAATGTGCCGAATTATCCGCGTTTGACGACCTTACTGTGGATAATGTAGTTGGTGTAGTGGGGTAATGTAATGGAAAACGCATTAGGGTGGGTAGTGTGGCAGGGCTGGATGATGGGGTCTGGGGAAGTATGGGAAGATTAAGCTAATGAATATGATTACTGTCCGAATAGGTTCTGCTAATTACAGCATTAATTAACATCTGCATGGATGTAGAGGCAACCTTGTAGCAAAATCTTCATTGCATCATATGAGTGTTGAACCCTCGCCCTCGTCCGGATCATCCATGGCGGGAAAATGTAATACAACAAAGCACTTGCGATGTTTGGAAAGAGTCTCCTGCAAAGGACAACCAAAATTCAGGGTAAATAGAATCGCCAACATTAGATAAACTGTCGTAAAGCTTGTGACTGCGTCTTTCTGATGCTGAATATAATATTGAAAAATAAAAACATGCCACCTCAGATGGTACGGGGCCAAGACGCCATGGCATGGAAATAATAGATATGCATACAGTCACTACACCAATTCACCAAAATAGAAAGTTCATTAAGCTTGGAAGGGTATTTTCATTCTTTAGACTGCACTAGCTAAAGTATACAACATTTAAACTAATCAGGCATTAGCATATATATTGCGTGAAGTGAAGTGAGTAGGACACATACCATAAACAAATCGTCCGTTATCATTTCCAATGCGCTCAGCAAGGTTGACATCACGGCTGAACTCCTCACCGTCGATGCTGCGGAGCCAAGTGCGGAGAACTGGAACTGATGCACCACCCTCAATGTGGAATGTGACGTTCTCGGCGGTGAGGGAGAAGTCTATTTGAAATGTTAGATGGTGTTGTTTAAAGTGGAAGGAATGTTATATAGTATGTACGTACCTTGGCCATCCCAATGGATCATACCATTTTGGTTTCCAAGGACTTGATTGAGATCCATCTCGGCATCCTCCCAGTCACCGTTCTCAGTTCTGAGACGGGCTCTGAGGATGTGGTTATCATCGACGCGGATATCTTCGGCGGAAAGGTGGAAAGACATTTTGAGTTGTATTGAAGAGGTGTGGTTTGTGTTGTGAAGTGTGGTTGAAACTGATTGAGAGTTGAGAGATATGGAAAGAAAAAGAAGGGAGGATGGGAGCAGATATATGTGTCTTTTGTAGACCGATCTTCAAGTTTGGTAAAGCCTCAGGGGTCTACCCCTCCCTGCACGTTTGCGGCACTGCAGATTCACCATAATCAGCCACTCATCGATGCATTACCCGTAATGGGACTCCCCGCTGACATGCTGAGCCAATTTCACACATGAAGTGAATTTCAGTTGCTTGGCACCTCCTTGGCTCACACGTTGTTCACAAACATTGGATCAGAGAAACCTTCACCGTGTGTGACATGACCCGCTATGCCCCACTTGCTGTGGGGTTTGGGTTTCGAATTGTCACCACTGCGGCGGGTTTTGGTGGTGGCTGTGATATGCATCCCCTACTCAGAAGTATCTGGCATGAAGATGGATCATGGTCCATGGAATACAATAATGCATGGAGACTAGAGAGCTGACAGACCCACATGAGCTCATAGCTACCCGGTTACAAAGTGTTCGTACCTGGATACTGTGGATGGTCAACTAGGGTTAAAGAAGACCAAGAAGGGTTTAATAAGATCATAGAAGCTCTCGGAAACTATTAGTATACCGGTTGAGTGACGACCTGAACAAAAGTATATCCTGAAATAGCATCAAATCACCCAAGAGACATTTTAACATAAGTGTGGTCACAGCTCTGAATACCTAGCACATACAAAGGACACGAAGACGTCGGAGAGCCACTATCAATCCCCAGAAGATGTTTCTTACTGCTGTTGGAAATGGCACCATCGGGCCACGTACTTCCTTCATGAATTGTTTAATGTAACACACTTTATATTTGTAGAGAACGCTCACTTGAGCTGTCAATCTAGGTCAGTACCTATCTCAGGACTCAGGAGTGATTGCTACACACGGAAAGCCCGCAGTTTAAAGTTCATAATAACAGCACATCAATGCTGAGCTTCCTACTCATATAATTCCACAACACCGCTATCTGCCAGTCACCTTACGATACCACAATTGTCCTTATTACCCCACCAGTGTATATTAATATGTTCGGAGAGGGGCGTCTTCTCATATGGGGATGTATGTTGGCGATGTTTACTCCTTAAGTGATTCGGCGAAGTCGGTGAGGTCGGTGAAGGAGGAAAGGGGTAGAATCTATTATCATCAAATTGGCTTCGATGTATTGCGATGACAACTATTTGACAATCGAATTGAGCAATCAGAATTCGGAGGTCTCAGCCTGGCGGCGTTAACCTCTTCATCCAATTGACAGAATTATTGACTATCCTAGAAGTAAAAGACTTCAGACCGTGTCGTCTTCAAACATAGCTGCATCACGAACGATGTTGAGACTTCAGTGTAAGGCTGTGCACCAGAAACCCTCACTAAGCCATTTCGCTGACTAAGCGGGCTACTTTTTTCATTTCACAACATCACTCACTACATTGAACCTGTAACCTGGAACCTGGAACCACGAAGCAGAGTTGTCTCCTGGTTTTGAAAATCGTTCTCAAAGCAAACTTGCAAGATTCTGCAAGAGAAGATTTTTAGTTCTCTATGGAAGGAGCAGCGACCTCTATGGAAGGAGCAGCGACAATGTTCTCGATGCGCCGCAAAATCCGATTAACTTTTTGATTCCATCATGCTTCAAATGCTGAGACTAAAAATGGAGTCGGTGATGGCGAATTCTTGATTGTAGGATAGAGGTGAGGTTTATTTGTTGTTGAAGCTACGATCGTAAGGCTATATGCATTCTGGGTGGTGCCTACCAATATTCATCCTCAACATAGGAAAGCACATTCATCCGAAGCGGACTTTGTTGCACTTGCCATGGGTTCAAAGATTGATATGACCTCAAGAAGGTCAAGTATCTCTCAATTCGTTTGTCAATCTTTCATTACAACATCTGAAACCAATCATAATGGCATTGAGACGAGATAAGACGATTCTCTTACTGGAAGCCCATTCATCAGTAACGAACCGAATTGCCATCCTCTGTTCAACTTCAACGTGTTCTCTTCTGATTGCTAGTAGATCTGGCAATCCTCCAAGAAATTTGCCAGATGTTCCTGCTTGCAAGTTCGACTGGGAAGATGCAACAACACATGCAAATCCATTTGCACAAGCCTCGAACATCCACACGGTTTTACTCGTTACTGGTCCTTCTTCCACCGACAAGTTTTCAGCAATCAAGGAATTCATAGACCTTGCCATTGAAAAGGGGGTCAAGAGGTTCGTACTATTTAACAGGTTTGGTTTTTTGTTTGGAGATGCTCCTGAAATTGGCTTGACCCATCAATATTTGGAGTCGATGATGGTCGATTATGCTATTTTGAGACCTGCTATGCTCATGGGTAAGCCCCCGTTCTATTGGTGAACGGGGGACATGGTAATAAGATCAAGAGCACTTCTTGAATATTCAAGACGGAATTCACATCTTCTCTTCGACCGGTAAAGGCAAAGTACCATTCGTATCCGCAGAAGATGTCGCACATGTACGGTTCCAAGCCTTGATTCGTCATGACTTCCCAATGAGAGACATTATAATCCAAGGTCCGGAACTTCTCTCACATGATGATGTATGTACATGACCTGCTCTCTGAATCTCCGCCTTTTCATTTACTAATGCATTACTCAAGGTGGCAGATATTATTAGTAAAGCAGCAGGTAGAACGATCACACATATCCACGGGTCTGCTGAAGAATTATCCAATAGCATCGCCACCAGTGGGCTCTCTATGTTCATTCCTCGCTTGTCGAGCCAGGATCTCGCAGTGATGATGGCAAATCTGCAGGAGTCAATCAGCAGAGGATCCCAGGAACATTTGAATAATGTTGTATTCGAGATCACAGGGGAGCACCCGATGAAATTTGTTGATTTCGCACAAACGTACAAGTCTATGTGGCGGCAGCGTTTGATAGAGTTCAGAGGATAATGCCTTGGAGATCTCCCAGTTGCTTTTAAACATTAGTAGGGTTTGATGGATGAGACCAGTGGAGAATGCCTTGATATCCTTAAGTTTCGTTTTCAACAGTAATAGAATTTTATGACCGATTTCAGAGGATAATAGTTCGAGATCCTTCTTCGTTCATGTTCGAAGAATTATCAATACTTACTTCCGATGACATGCTAGGTATCAAATTATCATTATTACTTCTGCCTTTTCTGGTATCCAGAAGGAGCACAAACCTTTTGCCACTATAAGATTATGTTCTCAGACGAGAGGCCTGGAACAATTGTATCTGGTTCATATATTTGGTGGGACAACAAGATAAATTAGACGAGAATGATTGGTTGATAGTACAAATCGACAGCTGGTGCTTAAATGATCAAGTGAAACTGCCCAGAAAGATGAGCGAATATATCATCAAGTCACCAATACCAATTGTGCTTTCATGAAGTGATGTCCGATATGATATTGGTTGGATAGAGGCATTGATCACGGAAATCCAAACGTCACTCCCATGTATATTCTAAACACCAAAAAATATCATCCAACATCATAATGGTAAGACAAAATTCATGGCTATGATATTCTGAGCCTTATCAAGTACTCTCCGAAATCATATTAGCTAGATACAAGTTTCCACAATGTATATTTTAAACACTGCTAAATATCATCCGATATTATATTTCCTAGATAGTAGTCCCATTCATGAATGTGTTGGATTGAATCAAGTACTTCTAGCATCATCTTGAATGAATTAGATATTGGGTTATGGATATTCTGGACTGCCTCAAGCACTGTCTGATGTCACCTGAGTCAATTGGAGTGTTGATCATATATGTCCAGAGCTCTTAGAGAAATTTCACAAGTTTGAGAGTGATATGTCGTCTGATTATTGGATTTGAATTTCATCCACATATTGGGACTTGAATCTGGATTACATGCACGTGATAAATGGCGCTAAGACCTCGAGTTCCTTCCTCTTTCAGGGTAGGAAGCTTGGTGGTGCGGGATATTCCATCCCATACTTGACTTCGAGAACCTTTCTACTCCAAGATTGATCAAGTCACACCTTCAAAAGGTGTCGCGAAGGTTCTTTTCGAAGTTGCGCACTCTCTTTATTTCTTATTGTCTCTCATTATCTCTCATTATCTCCAAGGACTACCATTCTGCACATCTTCCACTTTCCTTCAGCTTTCAAGGTAAGCCTTCCAATCAATTACACTCCCTTTGAAAGATGAGCCAATAACCAGCTCAATCTTAACAAACTTCACTATTCGAAGCGAGACCTCCTCGATGCCGCCTTTACTAAATTGCCTACTTGATTCATTCACCAATCGGATCACAAGCATGATAATCCCAAACTTTTCTGTTCAATATACTGACATCTATTGAAAAGTGAACTTCTCGGGCATTCAAGGGATTTTCTTCATTGATGCCCTTCTTCTACAACCCTGCCAAGTTGTCTTGAAACTGATACCAGGTCTTTATTTGTAAATGTTAGTGTTCTTCATTCCTCAATTCCACTACCCCATCACTTGAACTTGATGCTAAACATTTAGAAGATGCCTCCAGTTCGCAGATCGAAGAAGGTTACGCAAAGCTCAACACTTGAAAAGTGCGTTGCGAAGCTGTGCAAAGAACTGAAAGGCAAAGAAGAGTGCGATATGATAGTGATAAACACACGTCTACAGCATGCTGACAAAGACCAGGATGAACGGAGATACAGTAGAATCGCTATATGAGGCTCTGCACTCGACGAAAGCAAAGAATGTAATTACCACGACAGCTGTGAGCAGTCTTCTTGCGACCTTGGAAAGCCAAGATGGGGAGCTCTGTTCCCTCAATATCCAAACTTTTTGTGCCATCTTGCACATTGTTCTTAAGGGCAAGGATTGTCCAGAAGGAGAACGGATTCTCGTTCTTTTTGCCGTAAGTCCTAATACTACAGGCCTTGCGATTTCTTGATTAATTCTAACTCCCACAGAACGAACTCTACCAGCAGTCACTACTATCTCAAGACACAGAGTCCTCTGAAAGTGTGTTGGTCAATATTGCAAAGGAAGTGGATGTTGGTCACCTTATAGAATACTTTGTTGATAGTTCAAGACCTAATGTAATTAGAATATGGGTAAGCTACCGTTAGTTGAAGTGCTATGAAAGTGGGCTAACACCTGGGTAAGGTTGGTATTATCATGCAACAGCTTTTGAGAGGCCCAGAGGCGGTTTTTGAGCAATTCCAGCACACGCCCGAGGACATTAGGTGAGAAATCTCCCATCGTATACTTCATACTCCTGCTAATATATTCACCAAAAGACGCAGCATTGGCCCTTCAGTTATCAGTGAAGGCAATGAGATAGTTAGATTGATCTGTGGTCAGCTCTTGAAGGCACTACTGAACTCGGATATTCTGCCAGAAGAACTTTGGCCTGTGGGGACCAACAAAAAAGATTACGAGACTTTCCCAACTGAATCGCAAAGTCAATCTGGATGGAAATCGCTATTTCAAAAGTGGGTGGATGGGAGGTGGCCTGATAATCCAAGCCAGGCGTAAGTTACCAAATATTTACGATCTGGGCATGTATAAACTAACCACTGTTTAGGCCACCCCAGCTTCTCTATTTCAGCCACGGCGTTGTAACTACGCCACCATTCAGACTCGGAGCGGCAGGCGAAAACATCGAATTCGTTTTAGAAGGCGGATACATCCTCATGTTAACAACCTCCACCGAAAATGAATTGGATCAGATACTTCAAGTACCGTGCAGCTCCGTAAACCGAATTTCCGTCAGCGATACCTCCAGTATAATCAATGGAAAGGCAGTCTACAATATAATAATCGATGTCAAAGAGGGCTCGGAGGTATCCTGTTATTTGAATTCCAAGCTTAAATCGGTTCAACAACTATGCCTGACTATGACATCATACATCGGCGAGTTGATGGAGGATCTTCGCTCTCAATGTCTAGAAGCTGAATTCCCAGAGGAGAGATTTCAAGTCTCCCAAGCCGAGGAAGATATTTTGGTCCAAGGGAAAGGAAGTTCGCCAGAGTCCCAAAGTCGCGACAGACCATCGGAAGAAAATGAACATCAAGATTTAGTGTCCCATTCAGTATTTTCCGAGGATGAAGAAGTAAACACGGCCTTTAACCTCGAAAGCGAGACTCAAACTGAGTTTCCTCGGGGTCAAACAGACAATAACAAATCATCGCTGGCTGACGGTGAATTGGAGAAGTCTCAACAAAATCCTCATAATACAAATGTCACGAACAAAGGCAATGTGTCTGATAGTGTACCAAATACAAAGCCAGGTGCTTCTCAAACTAAACTATCGCAATCGAGCCGGGATACCGACCTGAATGCAAACAAGCTGCCTAAGAATTACTTGCTGAAACCTAAGCCACCAATCGCAGCTTCGAAGGGCAAGGTAGAGTCCACTCGAACCACTTTACCGACAAAGACAAATACAATTTCAAAGGACAAGGAGGGAACTGCTCAATCAACAGCACCAGGAAAGCCAACAAGTATTTATGATTTGCCTGCAAACGAAGACGACCAAACAAAAGTCAAGAAGACCATTCATAATACCAAGGGAGTAAAAAACAAGGTTGGTGGATCACAACAAAAGGGGAAAACGAGTGGTAAAGACAGGGTGAAAAATGCAAAAACCTATCAGAAACCCAAGCCTACTCCCATGGAAGTTGAGGAACCTATACCCGCCAAGAGGAGCAGCCAGAGAGTAGCTGCAAGCCAAGCCAAGGTTAGCATGAGTAAAATTAATGACGACCCGGAGAATATTGAAGATGACCTCTCGGATGAAAGAGACAGTGGGCCAGCGCAGTCCAATGTCTCGCGAAAGCGTAAGACTGTGGAACAACCGGCAGATCCTGCTGTACCAGAAGCTAAGCTAAATCACTCCTTTGAGCTTGACTCGGAGAAAGACGAGGAAGCATTTGATCTTCAGCAGCAAGATGCTCAGGAACTGGGTCTGATTGATAGCAACTTACCTCTAGAGGATCCTTTCCAGGTTGATGATGATCTGTACTCTGCAAGTCCACAGGCATCCAAGGGAAGAACAAACTACAGTCAAGACAAACCTCAGGGACCTTCCCGAAAGACTGCCGCCGTGAACTTCGCCAATCAATTAGATGGCCTTTTAAGTGATGATCTAAATGGAGATAACAAGACAACTCATACTAATACTTTGAGAAAGGGCCTATTCAAGAAGAGGCCACTTCCAAGTGCCCCGCCGCCAAAACTAGGAGAGCTCACCCAGAGTATGTCCAAGAAAAAATCCGCTGTCACTGAGAAGAAAATTTCCGGAGAACTGGTTCAGGGAGCTGAGGATGACAATAGTCACCATAGCCAATATGAAGATGCCCAAGGCCTACAATTAGACAAATGCAATCCCGCGAAGCCCGACTATCAACAAACCGAAGAAGTTTTACCGGTAATTTCATGCGAAATGGAGGTCAAGGAGAATCAGACAGTCGGAAAGACAAATGGTGCGAAAGAGGTATCCGATACGAAGCTCTTTGTCTTCGCAGTCGAGAAAGAAAATGAGAGTTTAATTGTCGCAACACAAGGCGATCCAGTCCTCGAAATTCCTAGCCATCCTTTAAGCAGATTTTCGAAGATCTCCAAGCAGGAAGTTGTCCACAAACCGGTTACTGCCAAGGCAATAGATTCTAATGTCCATCAATCCAATCTAGAAAGCTCGCCTCCTATTTTGCCACCACCTGATACAATTTTAGTCGAGGAAAAGAAGCGGAAAGTTGCAACAGAGATTGCTTTGCCATCCAAGCGCCGTCGATCAATTGCTTCCAAGAGTTCAGATAATCTACCAATCTCGAGACCTGATCCTCGCCCACAAATCAAGACATCACTCGAAAGCTCTACTAGTAAGAGTAAAACTCTATTAGATGATCGAAGCATCCGCAAACCAAACTTGATACATTTTGGCTCCAAAGGTGCATTAAATCAAGGGTTTTCCAGCACATCGAAACCGGTTCCAGAACGAGATCCTGAATTACCCATCACTACACCAAATATGGCAAAAGAACAGCCGCATCATAATAAACGAAGGCATGTTGACCAAGACGAAGAAAGTTTATTTATCTCCCAAAGTCCACCCAGAAAGCGTCAGAGTATCAGTCCACCGGACCTAGCTGCGTCGACGATTGCGCCAGTATTGACAGAAGATAATAGCGCTCCCATGGCTCTTGTGCTTTCCAACTTGAAGTCAAGCTCACAAGGATCTCGAGTTGATGCATTTGGTAGTCCACTTGCCCAAAATACTATTCCTTCCATTGGCCAAATTCTCAAATTCCAGCAAAGAGGACCAGCCCCAGAATTTGGCCAGCTGGCGCCTCGAACATTAGACTTTCAGCAGGATGTACCTTCGATTACCGTAAAATCTCCTGAATATGATGCCAAAGATACTCCCGATATTTTCGGTCCGCGTATCAAAGTGGTGAGCATCGCAAAAGCACGTCCTGCTCCGCCAGGAGAGTCGCCTATTCGATATGTTCCGCATACAAAAACACAACATGGAACTTATGAAGGTATCTTAACCATGGAGAACATACAAGAAGAAAATGTTCTGCCGGATCCATTTGTCGAGGATGTTCATCGCCAATCGAGTGGGTTTACAGAACGATTACGCGCACGGCAGACTAATTCACAAAGCAAAACTGATGGAAGTTTGAATGTTCCTTTCAGCGATCCTGACAAAACTTTAGTTGAGATTGAGGAGCAACACACGACCAGAGAATTGTCTTCCGAGCACCACGACACTAGAGAGTTGTCTTCCCCAAGTGAGCTGACAACTAATTCATCTTTTCGATCGGACGATTCCTCAAATACCCCAACACAAGAACTATCCCCCCACAGTCAATGGTCGTTGGCTGTTCGACCACACTATAGAGGATATGCAGATACCGTTCACAAAATTGCCGATGTAAGTTTCACTATAATGTTCAATGTCAACAGTTTAGGGTAGCTGACAGTTTAAATTCAGGAGATGGTGATTAGATTGGCCAATGAAGAAGATGCATCGAGTCTGATTGTGCGTCAATACAACGACAACGCAACCACTATGCTCGAAGGTTTAACTAGCGAGCGAGATAAGGAGAAGTTGAGTATCCGCGAACAGATCGAGAATAAGAAGAAAGAATTGATTCGAATGTATTCTGAAGCAAACAAGGTCATGGCACAGACTGAGAAGGATTTAAAAACTGCTCCTATGGGTGATTTAAACAGAGAATGGCAGAAGAGACAGGATGCCATTCTTAGAGAAATGAAGGGATGAAGACGCACGTCGGAGTTATATGTCCATTGAGATATTGCTTCATTTGCCTCTGTAGTGTATATATCGGGGGACGACGGGGAGTGGTGAGTGGTGAGTGGATGCTATGTTGGTTGGCTTTCGATTGCTTTTCATTTTTGTTTGCCTGAGTCAAGAAGGATACGAGCTGGGAGTCAAATATTAACCACGTCATTCATGAATAATGTATCATAATTGTTTATTAGATAGCTTCAAAAGATTTGTATAATTGCTATGAGAGTAAGAAATATGATTGAATTGCTTGCTATCGTGAATAATCCAAACCAATTGGATACTTAGGTAGGTAGTTCTAGTACTCTCGTAGGTTAACCTACTACTTTATTATTACTTCTACCCAGTACCTACCTACTGAGTACCATACTTCGGCCAAGCCACGAGGGATGTCGATTCCAGGTTGCCAGACCCCCCTCTCTTCCTCCCCACTTCAACCACACCACAGGCCCAGATCCCAGAACATCAATAATAAATAATTAAGACTTACGACTTACGACGACGACCGCAAAATATCCGAGTCAGAATTTTAATTCAAGAATTCCATTACTGCCTTGACTTAAACTATCGCCTCTTCTTTAGCCTGATCTTTTTTGTCGCATTTTGACCTACCTACGCCCTTTGTTTATACTGCTCCTAAACAATACCTACCTACCTAGGTAACAGCACCTGCAGTAACAACAATACCTAACAACACCCTCGAACAACTCGAATAACTCGAAGAATCCGATTTCCCCGCGTTACAAAGCAGCCCAAAAAGTCTGCTTGTCCTACGACAATCGGCAACCATACGGCCACCCGCATCTGAAATAGAAGACAAGAATAGAAAGATTAATACTAGAAAAAGAGAGAGAGATGCCACCATTCCACCCATTTGGTGGCAGAGTGTCCAGACATTTCGGCGATACGGTGCGTATCAACCCATGTGAAGTCTGCTTGTCAGTTGGAAACACCACTGGAAGATATTCGCAGGGCTGTGTAAACCTTGGAACTGACCAGAATAATCACTACAGCTTTCCCCAGAGGATCCATATTTAAGTTGTAAGTTTTTTCCGTTCATTTCAGCCGTTTTCGCATCTCTGCGGTCTTGGTGGCACGGTGCTAATTATCTACTACCTACCTAGATTACGATTGTAGATGTAGGTTTACTCGATACATTTGAAGAGGCGTATATGAAACAGCAGACTGAATTCTGATGACAACAGTGACAAGGGAAGATGTCGATACGCTGAAGAGTGACTGGCTCACGGACAATGTAAAGTCCTCTTCTTCTCCCCTCCTGCGAAGCACTTACTGATAGATTCTCCAACAGATGATAGCCTTCTGGCAAGAGTACGTAACGCCTCTTCAGCATTTGCACATAATTTCCCGTATAAAAGCCAACACTAAACAACCCCTCCTCAAAAATAGATATCTCGAAAACGAATACCTTAAAAAATACCCCTCCTCCAAGATCGTCCTCCTTCGCCCCTCCATGGCCTTCATGCTAATGACACAACCCAACCCCCTCGAGCTTCGCTCCGCCCTCCCAGACTTCACCCGCACAACCCACATCTTCCTACCCGTAAATGACAATCGCAATCTTTCCCAAGCCGAAGGCGGATCGCACTGGTCTCTTCTTCTGATCTCCGTTATCGACGGCGTAGCCTTCCATTACGATTCCCTTTCGGCATCGAATTTTGAAGAAGCCCGAATAACAACGCATAAGATGGGTATATTGCTGAATAGACAGTTGAGTTTTTTAAACTTGGCAGACTCACCACAGCAGATGAATGGTAGCGATTGTGGGGTTTATGTGTGTATTATTATGCGTCATTTGTTGCTAAAGAGACTGTTGAGCGCGAATTCGAGGGAAAAGGTCAGTATGAGTATGGGAGGGAAACTGGTGGATGCGCCGGGGGCGAGAAAGGAAATGTTTAAGATTATTGAGGGATATAGGAAAGAGGGAGAGAGGAGGAGATCGTAAGTTTTCCCTTTTATTTTTGCGGCGCAAGTTTGCAGTCGGAAATGATAGTCCCTTCTAACATGCATGTAATACCTAATAGAAACGATGAAAGTCGCAGTTCCTCCCCCTTTTCCAAAAAGGACCGAAGTCCTCCACGAATCGATTCATAAGCATGGTCTCATACATACCCGTGGAAATGACTACGCGCTACGAAAGTTCATCAGGAGTTACGGATTCACAATGGGACGGTGTTAGTTAGTGATTTGGAGCGAAGAAACGACTTTAGCACAAGAGAGACGATTACATGTTGTTTTTCTTATTCTACCTACCTACTTGCACGGAGAATTTTGTCCCCTCTTTGCATTTTGGCGAGAGATCTTGGAGGATGCGCTTTGGAATTGAATTGAAAACCGAATCAGTGTCTTTTAAGGCATCAAGACCGATGAGATGAAACGAGACATATGTATCGTTTTGTTACGTTGGTATGGATGGCACCACATGGGTTTGTTTAGCTTGGCGTAGCATGCAGGCGTGCACAACTTGTATAAAGAGCAATGCGGTGCCTTTGCTGTTGTTAATTGGGTAACTTCTAACTTCTTTCTGTGGCAAAAGAAGAGAGAGATAGAGCTCCATATTAGCATCGAAGTGAAATATGAACATAACATATCAATGCCTTTGGATCTTGGTTGATTAGTGAGTGATGCATGTTTTTTTAGTACAGTAGGTATTCAAGCATTCTGGGTTTTCCTTGTACGCTCTCTGTGTTTTTTGAGCTATAATTAGACTTAAGAATGGCATTCAAGATGTTGCTTTTGTTGTAAGTCTTTCTGCTATAGAGATAGATAGCCACAAGGAGATTCCCACAAAGAGAGATAGAGAGAGGCTCTTGACTGATATCTATCAACCCTAAGAATATCCATCCATATTCATATCCAGTATACATACCTCGGTAGACAACTTGTAAGAGTTGCGTTGAGTTGAGTGCCAGGGAGAGGAAATGAAGGGAAATATGCAGGAAATACTTCATAGATACCTAGAGGCTTCAAATGCATACTTAATACATCTATACAAATCGTTCGCAAGAATAGGCTGGGTTGGGCGTTCATTTCATTACTATTTCTTTACATTGTATAGGTACATACCTAGGTACCTACCTATATATACATCCCTCACAAAAGCAAAGTTTCCATGGTTAAAACAATTTTCGTAATCTTACATCTATTCTTTCTATCGGTACCCCGTCGAACCTTCCTCCGTTTATAGAGCGAGGATTAGAAGAAGAATGCCTTCGACTTCGAGATTGACATTGGTTCTCAACCCAAAACCTTCTTCGCCAACGACGGTGGGTTTCCGCATTCTTCCAGTAATTTCAAGTGGCCCTCCATAGCCCCCTGACAAAATCCATGCAAATACATCTCCTCAACCCCCTTCCACTTGCCATCACTTCCCCCATCAAAAACCTCCATGCTAAACCAGCCTCTAAATCCCGTTCCCAGGACCGCGCGCGCAACTTCGACAATCGGTAGATAGCCCCCATGAAAGGGGTACGGGCGGAAATCATGAGACCATTTACCTCTTGCTCTCAATTCCTCTTTTCCTTTGGATTCTGGAGTAGAGGGGATAGGAGCAGGTGGTTTATAAGCATCGGAGATCTGGAGCAAATAAATTTTCTCGGGGGGGACGGTGGTCGTGAGGAATTGGAGGGATTGCGTGAGGTTCATGTGGAGTTTGGCTTGAGTTCCTAAATGAGAGATTAGGCCTGAGGACGTGGATGGGTCGCCGTATTCGCCGCCGGCGATTTGGAATGTGTTGAGACAGAGACCGATATTGGGGCGGTCGACGAGTTGCACTAATTTCCAGACTTCTTTCCAGGTTGGGGCGTGCGTTGCCCAGCACCTAATTGGGGGAGGGGGATTAGTATTGTGTCTGAAGTAGGGCATGGTGATGGAGGGATAGGGTGGGATGGGAAAGGATGAGAGGGCCAATTTACCAGTTCTCATAAGCAAGACGATAATTGTGCACCGCTAGCATGTCAGCTAATTCCCTCAAATCTGCCGCCAAAACATTGAAATCCGACGATATATCTGGAGAATCTGAACTTCCAACCTGCAACATATCCGTCCCAACAGCTCCCATAATACGAATCCAACCCCTCGCCCTCTCAAAAGCATCTTTCCTCTCATCCGAGCCCTCTGGCCAACCCTCGAAGTTCGAAAGCGGTTGTAACATCATTATTCTCAAGTTATTCTTCTCGGATAGCTTTTTGACTTCGACTCCAGCGGTACATAATGAATCGTAGTCATTTTCTTTTATTTCTCTTTTATGGAAGGTGGAGGCGAAGGATAGGAGATCAGGAAATCCGAGTTCGATTGCTGTGAAACCAGCTGAGGATATGGCAGAGAGTTTGGAGGAAAGAGGAGTGGAAGTTGTGCCAACGGAGACAGTGGCGAATGAAGCTGGGATTTGAGTGAGGGATTCTGGGGATATTGTCATGGTGAAAGATGGGATTGTTTGAAAGGTTGTGAGTCTGAATTGAGATCAGAAAACATGAAGGAGGGGAGAGAGTACTTGAGGTGAAGTTCTTATATGGGAAGTGACGTCAGGTCAAGGAGGGTGGTGGGGCAGGTCTTTCACGTGATTGCCCATCATAGAGAGTTTTGGGAGCATTCAGGGAGATACTGCTTGTTTCTTTTTGTCAGAAAGAGGTTTGAAGTATTTACTAGGTAGTGGTCTTAGTATTGGTAGTGGTGATGGAAAATTGGTTGTTTGCCAATGTTTGGGTAAGCATCGGCAGTAAGGTAAGGAAGGTTGTCATGGTTTGCATAACCTTTTCACCCATTCGAATGTGAGTATCATTTTCATGTGAAATGTGAAAATGGTTTGTCCTCCATAGATTGGTGAAAAGTAAAATAATAAGACGTACCATACTTGTGGTAATTGGGTATCTCAAAACAGAAAATATGTCCTCATCGTTGGAAAAATCAAGCCTTTCTGAACTCTTCCTTCTGCTCCATGGTTTGTGAAATAAATCCCCTCAATGCAGCCCATCTACTTGCAGTCCCCGAAGCAGCTGGCGCCTCTTGACCGTCCACAATAGTAGCATCCTTTGGTTTCTCTTCTGTCACTCCAGCCAATTGCGCCATATTCTTTCCAAATCTTTCCCTCTCCATCGCCTCCAACTTCTCCCTCTTCTTCGTTGCTCCAGGTCGACTCTTCATACTCTTCTGTTTAATCTTTCCACTCTCTCCCCTACTAATTTTCTCCAAGCCCTCTCCCTCAAAATCTGGTAATGCATCTGCGAGACTCTCTAATGTGGTGACCAATTTTTTATTTGGGCGTCTGCGCTTGAGGGGTTTGGAATTGCCTTTTTCGATACGGTTTACGAAGGCAGAATGTTTGATTGTTCGTTTATCTCTTTTCGACTCGATGAAAGAATCAGATATGATGGCACCTTCACGATGCTTGGGAGGAGCGTGGACACCTGAGCCTGCTTGAGAAGCTTTCGCGCGCATAGAATTTCTTTTTTTGGGTGCGGTGGGCGCCTGTAAAGATGGTTAGTTAGTTGTACGATTCGGGAAAGAAAAGAAGAATAGATTAATATTTCACTATACCATGATTGCTATGTTATTATTATTATGATCCCTTAAAATATTTCAAGAGGATATGCGAGAAGATTGAAGAAGTAAAAATGTTCACTGCCCTCTGGTATATGGTGTACGATAGGTTACCTGTAACTTAGCGAATAAAAAAGTTAAGGTTGTCCTAGAACGGGCACTACCCGACTGTATTAATATTTTTATGACGAAGCGACTTTCACAATTCCTAAAACTTACACTTCCAAAATTCTATCCACCAATACCTACCTAGGTATCCATGATATGATGGATTCTGCTGAGGAAAAAGCAAATGCTTTACGCCGTCAAATAGCTGATACTGAGACTGAGCTTGCAAGTCTAAAATTGCAACTTTTGAGTATCGAAGAAAAGAATGATGATACAAAAAATTTGACTTCGGAGAAAGATGGTCGCGTGACTCAAGGTGATAGCAAATGGCCCATGAGTTTGGAAGAATACAAAAGATATGGAAGGCAGATGATTGTACCTAATATTGGCATAGAAGGTTAGTTATTCTTCTATCTTGCGACTACTTGGCTGATGCGAGTTTTAGGGCAACTACGACTTAAATCCGCCTCTATTCTCCTAGTTGGAGCGGGAGGTTTGGGATGTCCGGCGGCTGCATATATTGCCGGCGCAGGAGTTGGTACTATTGGGATTGTAGATGGGGATATTGTTGAAGAATCGAATTTACATCGTCAGATATTGCATAGTACAAATAAAGTAGGTGTCAATAAAGCTGTTAGTATTGCTAAATATATATCAGGGTGCGTATCTCCTCCACTCATTCATGCGCATTCATTCGTAATAACAAATTCTAGTCTTAATCCCAATGTAAAAACAAATATCTACGAAACGCATCTTACACCTCAAAATGCACAAGATATAGTCAAAGATTATGATCTAGTTCTCGACTGCACCGATCATCCCACATCCCGCTATCTCATCTCAGATATCTGTGTTCTCCTCCAAAAACCTCTAGTCTCCGCCTCTGCACTCCGAACAGATGGTCAACTAATTGTCTTGAACAATCCTCCTCTACCTCCCGGTAACCTCTCAGGTGGTCCATGTTACCGCTGTGTATTCCCTAAACCACCGCCACCAGAAGCTGTAACAAGTTGTGGCGATGGAGGGATCATTGGACCTGTTGTGGGTGTAATGGGAGTTTTACAAGCCTTGGAAGCTATAAAACTTATTGCATCTGGAAAATTAACTGCTGTTGAAGAAACTGGCAATACAAATCATACATCCAAGACGAATCCTACTACCATGTTACTATTCTCTACAAATGGAACATCCCCGTTTAGAAATGTTCGATTGAGAGGTAGAAGATCGAATTGTTTCGCTTGTGGAGAGGAGGCTCAATTGTCTCATGAGCAAATGAAGTCAGGTTCGATGGACTATGTCTTATTCTGCGGCATGCTTCATCCTGTTGCACTATTGAGTGACGAAGAGAGAATCGAAGCAAGACAGTACGAAGAATCGATAAGGAAGAAAGAAAAAGATCACTTGTTGATTGATGTTCGGGAGAAGGTGCAGTTTGATATTTGTAATATCGAGGGTTCTTACAACATACCTTTCTCATCATTCCAAGGAAACAAAGGCATTGAGGATTGTCCACTATCACGGCTCACCGACAACCTGCACCCGAAGACTCCCATATATTTCGTCTGTAGACTGGGTAATGACTCTCAAGTAGCAACAAAAAAGATGAAGGAATTGGGATTTGATGAAAAAGGCGAAAGATATATTGGTGATATTAAAGGAGGTCTACGGTCTTGGAAAGATCAAGTTGATAGCTCTTGGCCGGAATACTAGATGAGACTACAATAGCAAAATCAAAACTCTGGATATGAGAAATTGGAAGAGAGATATTGGTTTTGGTATTGTGTGCGAAAATTGCATGATGTGATGCAGTGATGAACGCCAAATTCGTACAACTGCCAGCTAATGTTATGTCTTTGCTTGCCATAAAAAAATATGATATCCATTACAACCAACCATTCCTTCCCCCATTTTCCTGTCCGTCCCTAGTTGACTTTTTACACATATGTTTGTCGTTTCCTATTGAATGCTCTTTGATCCTTCAACCATTGCCTATATCCCGCGACGCTCGAGATTTTCTCGCCATAATAATCTAAAGGAAAAGTTAGCCCATATCCCTCAAAACTCCCACCCTCTTCTTCCCAAACAAAACCCCCAACTTACCAGGCACTGGATTCGCCATCGAACTAGCACTAGGATCCACCCTATACTTCTTAATCCTCGCATAAAACTCCTTTTCCTTAACATCCATCTGTTGTCTAAACTTCCTATTCTTCACATTGAACGCCGCCGTCCCCAATATAGGTCCCGTCAACCATCCCGCTCCTCCACATGCAAATGTCACCAATCCCAATGTAATAAATGGATCCAAAGGAATTTGTCCCACCAGCGCATCCATATCCGCATGTGTAAGGATTTGCGCACCGATTGCGAAACCGCCAAAGCCGGTACCGATGGAGGAACCGAGTTGGAACCAGCGTCGTGTGCGGCGGAGCTTGAAAAATGTGTTCCAGTCTAGGACTTCGGTTTGCGCTGTGCTGGATGTTTGTGAAGAGTTGGTGGAGGGGGAGGAAGATGTGCTGACTGTGGATGCGGAGCGAGTAGAGGGCGAGATTGGCTGAAATCTGACATTGCGTTTATAGATTGGAACTTGAACTCGACGTCGCGAGCTTGGGCTCTGATTGTCTGAAGTGCGAAGAGGGGTAGGTGGTGCTGCGGTTTGATAGGTGCATGATGTGAGGAATGACGGCTGCATGCGGCAGCTAGCTGCTGCTGTTCTTAAGGTCGGTGCTGAATACAGCATTTTGGTTGAGAAGGGGGGTAGTGTAAGTTGTAGATTCTGGGGAATTTTTTTGATGTGATGACGAAAAAGATGCTTTCGCAGAGAGCTTGTCGATCCTGGTCTTGATATTGGTGAATACGCGTAGATAGGTCAAATAGGTTATTATTCTTCTTAAGGCGGCGAGACTATTTACGAGATTTTGAGCTAGTACACGTGGAAGATGGATTTAGAGCGATCAGAAAGAGCTCTAAAGATGTTGTCCAGGTGACTTAAAATATCATCTCTTACGTAATTAAAAACAAAACTCAATTATTAATCATTCTTTATTAAATTTAAGATCGAATTAATAATATTCACTAAGCTATAAAGACTCGTAATGTTAAATTAAAAATTATAAAATATAAGAATAATTATATAAATATTAGTATAAATAGAAATTAATACTTTTTAGCTTTAAATATAATTTTTCGAGTTATTTTTATTATAAAGATATACTTAGTATAGATTCGAATGTTCTAGAAAAATAATAATATTTTAATTGGTTTTAAGTTTCGAGTTTTTTTTCTTTAACTTTAATAAATTTAAATGCTTTTTACTAAAATTCTTTTAAAATCTCTTCTTTAAAACATCTCTTTCAGTTATCTAAAACTAAAGAAAACTTTATATAAAGTTTTCTTTGTTAATTGAATTCTACTAATCTTTTCAAGTAATTTAAGTTCGTTTATTTAGATATTTAAAGTGAAAAGAATGAAATCGCTATATCGTTAATTTTAGCTGTCATTTAATTTCATCTCTAAAACAACTTAACCACTTCTCAACTTTTAATTTTATTCAACGCGATACCAGTTTATTTATTAGAATCATTTTCCCCATTCCCCATTGGGGACGAGAGGATTAAAGTTAAAAAATATCGACTTCAATCAAATCCGTCCTGATATTCCTAATAATGTCTTCAGAAAGTAATTCTGACTTCACCGGGGATGATACGAATTTACCAAAATCAAAATTGGCCTTTGACTTCAAAGTAGTCGAAAGACCGATCTATATACCAAATAGCGGTCCACCCCTTCAACCAATTTCACTCATTCCTCCTCACAAATTAAAAGGAATTATTCTCGACTGTATTCCATATCCAAAGCCGAAAGACCCTAGCCACTTCTTGGTGGGTTACGAAAACGAGCCACATAATCAACTTATTATACACCCAAATAACATTCGGAATTATGTATCGGAATATACTTTGGAAAATTGGGAACATGAACGAAGTACTGCAGAAGAGAACCGCGCCATTGAAGAACTTCAACCACGTTTAATAGCGGCAGAGAAAGCAAGAAGATTGCGAGAATTGAAAAAGGCCGGATTGTCACGTGACGTTCTTAAGGGAGAGAATCCTGAACAATATGAGGCATTGGGGATGCCGAGGAAGAGAGGCAGGCCTCCTAAATCTATGGCGAGCGTATTCAAACCAGTACCTAAGCCATTACCCGATCTACCAGGTGGGAAACGTCGGCCAGGACGACCTCGAAAAGTGGTGGAAGTTCATGTTAATCCACCTAGCACTTCACACCATCAGCAACCCTCTTTGTCTCAGCCTTCCTTGTCTCAGCCATCTCTATCTCAATCCTTTCCTACAGCATCAAGAGCAATGTTGGAGCATGCAGTCGTCGATTCGGAAAGTGAGGGGGAAGATGATAATCCCGATCATGCTGTAGTTCTTCAACTCAACAATGAGGCAAACCAAACATCTAGCTCTGTCATGAATTCATCTACTATCTCTAGAGGTTCGAGTCCTATCATGAGAGCTTCAGGTCAAGATCAAATCAACAAAAGTCCTATACAGTCACCTCAGAAAAGCAAATCTTTCAAGAAATCACCCCACGATCGTGTCCAACGAGCTCCAATTCTCCCAGGCATGAGTGTGGATGCGTATCCATACAAAAGTTCAAACACCGATGCTCATAACCAGAATAAGAGCTTGAGGAACCAGGAGAGCTCAAGTCTTCAGCATTTACCTATTCCATCAGTTGAAAATGGACAATCTACTGGTCATACGTTCCCCGGCACAAGACGGAAATCCCAATCAAAAATCATTGATCACTTTAAAGATACCGATACCACAAGCCCTGCTCTGAAAATTTTGGAAGCGAACCGATATCAGCCTTCATCTAGTCTAAAACGCAAATCCACTGATCAAGAAGGAGAGTCAAGTGGTAAATCTCGAACTAAAAGTCGAAGACTTGATGACTACTTGGATGCCGACTACAAAGCCCCTTTGAAAAGGGGGATTGAATTAGCCATGGATAATCGTACTCCAAGCTTTGATCCTAGCTCAAGTACACGACGTGAAAGTGATGCTTTCAATCTCCGTAGTTCTAGAAGCAGAAGTCGACGACTCGAATCTTCCCCAGATAACGAAGTTGAGGAGGAAAATGAACATGTAGATGGATACGAAGGCGAGGAGGGAGATGAAGAGGAAGAGGAAGAAGCAGTTTATGATAGCGAACCGCCAATTTGGGCCGTGAAATCTATATTGGATCACAAGTATGAATGGAATGAAAACAACGATAAGCAAGTACTGTGGTATTTTGTTGATTGGGAAGGAGATTGGGATCCATCATGGGAACCTGCCACCCAAGTTTCAAAAGGGGCCGTCGATGCGTACAATGCTTCGAGACAAGCTAATGGACTTGGCGATCTTTCTGTTTCGATCGACGCGGTGGATATCGGAGAAAATGGCGGTGGTTTGGCACGGGGCGATAGCCTTGAACGCAGTATTGATGGCGATGCATTCTAATAGTCTTTCTTTGAGGAAGGATATCGAGAATGTCAAGTCTGAAAGGGGAAAGGAGAAGGGGGAAAAGGAGAAGGTGAATTAGACACTTCGCTATCGATCAAAGGGCTGATGACATAAACTCAAGAATGTGGGTGAATCTTCATCGGATATTGATGGATCATTAAAGGAAGCATAATGAGGAAGGCGTTTTTGATGGCATTCTGAGGTTTATAAGGGACCCTGTTAAAGCATAAAGAGGCGACAATAAAGTTGGTGTTTTACAGATACCCAATAGCATTACGCTGTTTTTCAGCAATTTGCAGTGATATTTTTACTTTGTCTTTCATTACGTATACTTCAGGCTTAAAATATCAGGAAGAGCAAGCAAGTGCTACCATGGAATTTGGTAATTAGGCAATTTAGGACTACCCCGCATCTGACCCCCACGTTGTGCTATCAAACACACCATTCTAGAAGTCGAGAATTCGGAAGGTTGCAAATACATCGATAGATAGTCACAGGTTTAGTTGTCAGCTTCAGTTCAAATAGCTTCCTTTTCCTCGATATCTAAAGTTCTCATCTACCACTTGGATGTTGAATGTTCAAAAAGAAAATTAACATTACACAATCGTCTACTTTATCCGAAGATCAATCATAAAGTTGACGACCTCCTTCATCTAAACATACAAACCAATTCACAAATATAATTTTCTTCTTTCATCCCAAAAAAATGGCTTCAATAAAAATTGACCCCACCTCCCCCGAACCTTACATCACTCCCGCCGAAATCTACACCGGTCTCGGTTTCAATATCAATGGTAATGCCAGCTCAAACTCTCCCCTTTCCCCTCCACCCATAGGCCTCCGAATAGCTACCGGAGGCGCCGGTCAATCAGGACTTATCCGCGCGCTTGCCAATTCATTCATCAAACACGAAATGTGTAAAACAGGTTGTCCGCGATTTACGGTAGCATGGCTGTTATCGGATACTTCGGCGAGTTTCAACTATTTGGGAAGTAAGGCGGCTGATTGTAGTATTACTTATCATCATGCTGCAGAGGCGATGGCATTAAGGCAGGGAATTGCGGAGAGGAGGGAGTATGCTTGGAGGGATCATTGGTTGCTTGTTGGTAGGTCATATGGTGATGATATGCGTGTTTCCTTTTTTATTGTCCCTTCCCGTTCTGATGATTTCTACATAGGACCGAAAGAAAACCCCGCAGGCCTTCCCCTTGATGGCACGGACAATTCGACAATCTATGAACTTTTCTCCAGATTATTCATGGCTTGTGTTGAAAATCCGACTGTTAGATTCTTATCCCGATACGACAAATCAGCCAATAATATCAAAGAATCTTCTATTTGGACAGCTATCGGTCAAACTCCGTGGGCACATCCATATTGTAGCTGGTATCATCGATATGTAGAATTTCCGTTTGCTGCTTTGAGGGCGGCATGTGCTTTGGGTGAATATACTGTTACTGATAAAGGAACATGGTTGAGTATTGAAGAAGAAATTAGAGAGAAGATGAGCGTTTTCGTATGTTATGAATTCCAATATCAAGATATATTCTGAGCTAAAAGATTGTATAGAAAGCAAGTTCAGATGAGGCGGACGATCCATTGCTTAATCCTGCACATATCCTAGTTGGGACAAGGGGAAAGAATCTTGCCATGGCACACAGATTCGCGGATTGGATGGTGGCAAGGGACGGTGGACAAAAGATTATTGAAGAGTTTGAGGTGAATAGTGCTATATTATATAGTGTTGCTCCAGAAAATTAACAAAAGGGGCGTATAATATCGTGACGAGGATTGTCTTCTACATATGAAAGGTTTTCCTTTAGGGGAATTCTGAAGGGGCTAGGATAAGTTCATCAATTATCATATTTGGCACACTTTCATCTCATAGGGCAATCTCTACGGAAAAGCAATACATAGAGATCGAAGGAAATTCTTTAATACTCCGCAAAGTCCAGTACTTTTTACATCCAACTACTTCACGATTTCACTCACTTGCAACCATGGCGACTTTTCTTGAACAGGTGTAAATTAAGGATAGAAAGCACTTTGTTTTACTGATATTTATTGTTCAATTCTTTTTCAAACATTAAAAATATTAGTCAATATTGCAAATATAAACTAAATTTTCACTGTTCAAATTTCTTTCATAAATTCTCTTTGAAACTGATTTGGTATCTGAACTGAAAGAATTCCCGCCTGTCTTTTCCCTTATGTATAGGTCTCCTGGTCTCGGCTCTTTGCCAACCAGTGTCAACTTCATTTCTCTCTTGATCACGATGGCCACGTCTATCTTCCCGTTAAATTTTATACTGCACCCATACCACCTTGTTATCATCTTGTCCATACTGATGATTCCGGTTGACAAAACCGACGGCCGGTGCGATAAAACCTGGTCTTACTTTTAGTAGCACCTCAGCGCCAGCTTTCTGAACCGCAGGTCTCTCTGGAAAACCCATCTCGCTTGGTGATTTCTTTGCAGCTTTGGCTTGACTGCGCTCAGACTGTGAGTAACAATCGTCTTTCCAGACTCCGCACACAATACTCGTATCCGATCCGATTCTGACTGATAGCTTTGGTTGGTCCCCGGGAGCACATGAGGCGTTCCAGATGAGAAATACATTCTTCAGGAAGGTGTCTCGATTAATACCAGCTTCTTTTTGTGTTAGTACGATGAGGTTGTTGACTCCTGCTGATAAGGCCACGATGTCTGCATTGGTTAATTCTGCAGTTTGACGGAGAACAAATCTTCCCAAAGTTGCATCTAAAGCCGAGTTCTTGTCTCTGTTCATGGCCCGAGTTATCATTCCCTGATCTAAGATAAGCTCTGGGGTAGCTCTAAGTTCTTCGCTTGGTAGGATATCGTCGTTGCGTTGTACAGTGATAGAGTTCTTTGGTAGTGGTTCCCTCTGCTTGCCTCTCATTTGCTGCACATATTGCTCGTACGTCACAGCACGTCTGCTTCTGAGGAATGCTATCAGCGCCATATCCTGTCCAAATACATTATCATAATCGATTTCGGGAGTTGTATCGCTGTATCTGCCAATGGAAAAAGCATATGCAACGGCACGTCGGTGTGTTGAGTTGCTCGGGTCGATCTCCATCCAAACTACTTTTCCCTTGTGCTCTTTCTTGATCTTTGAGCGGACCATGGCTTGGTTGATCTCGTCGAACGGGCTCAGATATTGGACAGTCTCCTCGCTCAGTTCTCCCCATGCTCCTGCAATACACCACAGTGTTACTTCTGGGCTAGCTTTGGCTGAAGCTTTCAGCATAACTCCAAGATGTTTTGAATTGGAGATAGACGTCATCATTCCTATACTTTGACTGTCGATTGTGGGGGATTCAGAAGAGGATTTTGCTTGAAGTTGGAAAATTCGACAACGATCTGAGATAATGTAGTACTCCTTCACAGTGATTAACGATCAGGTTGGGAGCGGGATGGGGAATTGGGACAGGCCTAGAGGTCCATTAATCTCAAACATCACCTCAAAAGTGAGTATTGTTTCTCATAGCCTAGATCGGCATATACACTGGTCAGGAAATTTGACCGACAGTCTCAGATCGGAGATTGGGTGCCTTATGCAGAAAGAAGAATCGCATCCATTGTCCACTTTGAGGTCACTCATTGATACCGATCGCTCTCAAGATAATACTAATACATTTCCTCAGCCTACAAGGAAATTCAACAATGCTTATTCTTCCCCTTCTTTAGGAATGTTCTGTACTGTGATGATATTAAGAAGCCTAAAAACTTTTTTCCCTGGGTATGGTGCGGGCGATTATATATATGCAAGTGATTGAAGGAATTATTATTGCCGATTTGCATTTCGCGGATGGATAATATCACAAAGGAGTTTACTATGAGTATTAGCAGCATTTTTAGATTTGGCAATTGGTGTATGAACACTAATGCATATCTGGAAGGAGAGTTACTGATAATATGAGTGTTAACATGATCACAATATGGTTGATGTTGTGATGAAGAAGTGATTGGCTTGGAAATGTATAATAATTGATACTTGCAATTGTATTGATTGCATACAAATCGTAGAAAGCAAGTACCCAATGCCATCATAATGACAATACCGGCTTGAAGATAAACCTAAAGACCCCAATAATCCAATCCATCCAAAGAAAACAAACAAGAACACATCAGATGAAGCCAAAATGTTCCAATATATCAAGCGCATACTTTTTCGCCCATTCCTATTCTCATTCCCATAATCCAAATCATACCCATATCATATTATATACATTTCCCAAGCGAGCTTTAACCGTACTATATAAACCCCAATAACACAAGTCTTCCCATCCAGATCGCAAAGGCGCCAAACAGGCTTGTTTGTTCAGGTCAAATGCTTTCTGGTGTGGTGGTAAAGTCGTCGCCGGAGCCAAAAAAATCCTCATCTCAGAGAGGGTTCTCCTCCCGCCCCTCGAGGGCGGCAAGGTTTTGCCATTTTTTTTGTTGCTGCTGGTATTTTTTATTCTCTTTTTGGGGGTGAAATATGGTTGTGCAATGGAGGGAAGGGAAAAGCTTTTTTTTGGATTGTTGTTGTTGGTTCGTTAAGTGAGGTGGGTCGTGGTTGATGATATTTGGACGAAGCGAGAGGATCGGATGAGAGTGACGAGCGGTGATGACGGTTGGAGGAACAAAAGACTGAAGGGTAGATTCTTCCGAAATGGGAGGCGGCGCACACTTCAAGAGCTAAATGGGTTCAAGGAGATGACGATAGCAGAGAAATCTCCACTACAATCACTATACTCTTTGAGGTCATTGTGCCCTCTGCCGAAAGGTTGAGCTTTAGGCTGTACGCATAGTGCGGATGAAACTCTCAGTTCAAGTACTTGTTGCTATTATCTAGGGATCGGAATCCCATATTTTTCGAATTTTGCGACTTTGCCGCAAAACTTCCAATGTTCCAAAAGTTCCTCCACAGTGTAGATCGTAATCCTCATCTTTTCATTGGTACTCTTGCGCCCTGTATCCTCCTCAGCTCTGGGATTCTCCACGCGTAGCTTATCAAAACCATGCCGGTAACCATTTACAGCATGGGTTTAGTACCAATAATTGATACATTCTATACAATAACGCCCCCAAATATATGGAGCGAGGCTAGGTTGTTTAGGTTGCGCATGTGGAATCCGAACGGTTGCTGCGTAGGTGGAATCGGAGTCTTGATCGGGTTTCCAAAATTGAAGTTCTGGAGTGTTCCTTAACTTTGCCCTGGGAAGCTTGTGATACTGGCTTTTTCCATATCTCTTTCAGCATATATCAATGACCTTTTGAGCACTGAAACATTCGACCATTTCTAGAGCTCCAGCAGCCCATATCTTTAGACTTCGCTTTTTAATAAGGACAGATGGCAACCCTTTCGTAGAAGTTGAACCGAACCATTTTCTTGCCTGGCCTCTGCGTATAAGAGAAAATTCTACTTGAGTTGTCAAGCAGAAAAAACAGCATCGACTACCAGTCAAGGGAAATAAATAAGACCCATAGGTTCCACAAATATTGCAGGAGGTTGAGTTTAATACCTGAGCTATGGTTGCCACCGAGTGGATGTGAAGTAGCCCTAGTTTTGAGATGGCCTTCAAAAAGTTGCAAGCATACGATGTAATATGTACGAAAGCAATCAAGGACTCAACAATCGTTTTACCTTGATAACTTGTTTGCCTGAACATTTCAAGGCTAGCGAAGTCGAGATACTGGAATATTTCGTGCTGTATTTCGAGTGGAAATGTATCAAAAGTTCCAGTAGACGATGCCCTTGAAGGTATAACACTTAAGATTTTCTCGACATATAGACATTTGCTGACCCTGCAACCTCCATATAAATCGTGGGAATAAGTTCTAACAGAGAGCATCTCAATTAGGTCGCGTGCTGTTAGGTCGCGTGCTATTGCTTGTTGTTTTGCTGACATAGGCGGGTGCAAGACAGACAGTTTGCTGACGCTATGGTTGTTGTATTTTTATTAAGATTTTGAGTCTAGGTGTAGCTGCAGAGACGCAAGGTCACAGTGAACTTGAGGGCTGCATTGTCTTTCTCAATGTTACAAAATTATGATATTAGATTCTTTTCTTTCATCCTAGATTCATCTTCAAGAACAAAGCTCCCAGAATGGAATCCGCATTTGCCTCTACTACCGCCTCTATTAGCCCCTACATTAAACTGGTTCTCCCGCCAACCTCTGTCCCTCCCTGTCCATTCGGCATATCTCCACTTCTTCCAACCACAAACTCCCTATAAATTCCCTGTAATCTCCTTCTCTCATCCACACTGATACTTGGTCTTGTACCCTCCAAGCTCTTCACTAGATGTTTCCAGAGAATAGTAACTTCCTGCTGACTTTTTACTTCCTTCTGTTCTCCCCTCTCATCACCTGAAACATCAATACCCTTTGCTCTCAACTTCTCCCTCTTCTTTGCCTTTTTGATCTCTTCCAATTTGGCGGTAATAGTAGCCTTCTCGGCAAGTTGTTTGGAACGGTTATTACCAGCCTTTGCACGTGTCTCAGCTTCTGCTCGATCCTCATCTTCACCGTAGCGAAACTGTACAAAATTCCGATGTCCGCTAGATGCGCCATTTGTTTTAGCACTATTGCGTTTGCCACCGACTTCAATTTGCTCATGATCACCAAGTACGTCGTGAATGGCTTCAAGTTGCGCGTTGGATATCAGAGCTTGGAGATCTGCTCCAGAGTAGCCCTCAGTCCGACGGGCAATCTCAAAGAGCCCTCCTTCGGGACTATCTCGAACTTCTTCGGATAATTTGAGTTTTTTACCTAGCGCTTTGAGGATATCAAAACGATCTTCCAGATTTGGAAGATCACATATCAGAGACTTGTCCAAACGACCCGGACGAAGTAATGCAGGGTCAATCAGATCTGGCCTTGAAGTAGCTGCAAGAACGTAGACTCCAGATAGACCTTCAGCACCATCCATCTGTGTCAACAATTGATTGACTACTCGATCAGTTACACCAGTGGAGTCATGACCACGTTTGGGGGCTATAGAATCGAATTCATCGAAGAATAATACGCAAGGTCTAGCGGCTTCGGCTCGTTCGAAGAGATCGCGAATGGACTTTTCAGAAGCACCGATATATTTATTGAGAATTTCGGGTCCTTTAACACTTATGAAGTTCAGACCGCATTCTCCAGCAACTGCACTTGCAAGGAGGGTTTTGCCACAACCTGGAAATCCATACAAGAGAAGCCCCGATCGTAATCGCAATGGGCACTGTGCAAAAATGGGCGCATATGTAGTAGGGTATTGTAATGTCTCAAGTAAAATCTTTCGGGTCTCGTACAATCCTCCGATCGAGTCAAAAGTCGTAGTGGAAGTTTGAAGGGTGACATTTCTAAGCGAAGCTGGTGTGAATCCTTTCAGAGCACTGTCAAAGTCTTCTCTAGTGAGACGAATAGAACCACTATCGGCATTTTTCGGCGAGGCCGAGACTGTGCGAATCATTGCTTCACTTCTAGCTCGTGCTACCAGAAGGACGAGGTCTCCGGGCATGTAACCATCGCTTTCACCTGCCAGGTCTAAGAAATCAAGATCCTGGTCAATTATGTAACCATCTCCTTCCAGTCTTGTTGAACTTTCCATACTTGGACCATCCATCCAATCACCATCATTATCTCTTTCGCTATTATCTGCGGTGCTTGGGCGGCTGCCGGATACCACTGGTTTCTTGACAATTTCTGAGATGGCATTTTGCATTGCAACCATTTCCATAACTCGCCTACGGCCTTCTTTATTTGGAGCTTTTAATGCGATAATTTCTCGCACGACGTGACCACCGATGATAACATTGTGAAGTGACTCTTTTGCTTGAGCGGTTGCAAGTAGAACAACGCCGCTATCTCGGACCAAGTATTTTCTGGCAAGTGCAACCATCGCCTCACTAATGTTCCGGCTTCGAGCATTGTCATTGCCTACTTCAAGCTCTGTCTCTGCAGGGCACAGCTTGTCAAGATCATCCAATATCACGATAGACTTTCCGCCAATCCTTGCACCCCATGAGGCACCCATAAAAATTCGATTAAATGTTTCACGTATAGTTGAGACACGTGCCTCATCCGTAACAAGTTTCCGGCATGAAAAGTAAGTGGTATGGAAAAAACGATCCTGCCGTAACCGATGTGCTAATAACTGCGCCACTGATGTCTTACCGGCTCCCAATGCACCAGTGAGTAATACCGAAGACATGTGTGAAAGATGTGTCTGCAGTTGTTCTATGAGATTGTCGATGCCCACGAGAACTGGAGCTTGTGCACCAATACCATCGATTGTGTTTGTCGCAAGGGCTATGGGTCGTGGAATAGCCGCTTGAACCTCAAGATTGAATTTTCTTTCAGAACCAAGGAACCAATTGCAAGGTTGTTTTCCGGATTCCGGTTGTGCTTGCTCCAGACGAAGCATCCCGCCTTCCCAACCTGATTTGAGGTGTTCAGATCCTGGAGGTTTGCCGAGTATCAAACCATCAGTCAATGGTCCCTCAAGAATGCCATTGTTCAAACCATTCTTGCTATACATTTTCGTGATCGATTTCGCAGCTTCTTCACGTTCGGCTTTCGATTCCCCGCCAAATTTAAGACCTTCGCTTGCCTTTCCTGTACTAGATGAATAGGGGAATATCTTGATGTGTGGAACACCAGATTTAGAAGATGGTGAAAAAGTTGGTTTCGAAGCTTGGAGTGGAGCTGGCTCAAGACTTACCACACCTCCGACCATGTTCTCGCACCCCATGGAGGCACAAAGTGAACTTGATAGAGCCACATGCATGCCATCTGGTGGATCATCCCATGCCATTAATCTAGCTACCACCTTTGATGCAGGTTTCCCAGCAACCCCGGTATTTTCATTTTCTTGTTGTTGTCGTTGTGGGTCAATCGGTTCTTGTAAACTTTCAGGCTTAATGACCATAACGGAGACCCAAGTAATCCCTTTCAACGGCTCGGACATAAGTAGATCTCCATCAACCCAGACTTTCAATGCTCCATCATCTAAATCTTTCTCGTCTTCAAACCACTCCCCGCAAATTGTCCTGTCAAGTCCTCTGAAAAACATAGCCGGCCTCGATTCTCCACTTCGTCCACTCTTCCGACGTACTGTACTAGAAACACTTCGCCCGCCAACGCTCTTTCTTGAAGATACACTCTTATTTTCGCCCGAGATTCGTGATGGTCTGGATCTTGTTTTCGGAGCCACAATAACCTCCGCATCGGGTGCTAATTTCATGAAAGCAGAATTTGAAGGCGGGGCAGGAAGGAGGGACGTGACTATAATATTCGCAGCCGAGGTTGGTGAAAGATGTAATGTAAGAGGATGGGACGGGGCCGATAGCCCATGGGGCGAAGTAAAACTTGGATTTGGCAATGCGCGGATTTGATTTATGAAATTGAGCTCGAGGAAGGTGGCATGTAATTCTATAATTTCCCAATCTTCGGGCGTTAAAGGTTCAATATTGATTGTATGGGCGACAGGAGGATCAACATGTATGCTGGCTGTAACTTTTTGTCCATCTGATATCCCCAATGTTCGCGCAAAAGTTGCATCTATCTCCACAAGCGGAACTTCTTGCTCTCTGCTTGATCCCCTAGCTCCACTTATACCATCTCTTCCAACGATTGGTGCAAGCTTGCGCTTGCTTTGCATACCTGTCCATCCTACGAAGATGGATCGTTGAGTTGGCGCGCCATTCGTTTGATTCGAGCCTTGCGGGGGTGGAATTCGGTAGTGTAATTCTATAATTACATTCTGTGCAAGCTGGAAGATGTGAGAAACTATTCATCGGGTTGATTTTGGGTTGTGACTTACAGCATTGATGTTAACCAGCAATGAAGATAGTGATAAAGGCAAGTTAACCAAGCAATTCTTTAGGTGAATCAACGATATTTCTGCAATTATAGCTTGACTACCACGTCCCTTTGGATTTGAAGACATAATTAAAATTATAATAGATGTAAATCAGTATGTCGAAATGAGCGACAAAAATACAGGAGGAAGCAAGCTTCCAAGCGGTTAAAATACGAGAAGCGATTCACTTGACCGTCCCAAGTTCACCTCACCTCGGTATGTAGATTTAGACTGGGGCGCATTAGTCTATCTGCGCCACACTTTGAGATCTAAAAGCCACACAAGCAGCCACAAACACGAAAATTCGCGAACCGTTGACAGGGGGATTGAACTTTACTTTTACCAGCGCGTCAATTTCAATTTCAATTTAGAGATTTGATTTGAGGTCCAAGTTCCGAAGTTCCTCAGTTCAACCTCATAAATCTTTGCGCCATCAGCCCCTCCACAACAACTCTTGCAATCCCGCCTTTCCATTCTCTCTCTTCTGCCCGGCCACATTGTCCTTCTATAGAAGTCACTCTTTGCGCAAAGTTTTATCCAATCTATCAAATTCTTTTAGGAGTATTCAGGGGTTCTGCGCAAGATGGCGCTTCTACAATACAAAGCTCCTGTCAACTATGAAGCTCATCAAGGTGGGGCTTTGTTGCATATCGAGGCTTTCTATGATACTAATACAATTTCCAGAGGCTTTCGAGGACTTTCTATCGAATTTCAAAACTTCTCCGACTGCGAACATCACCCATGCCCTCGGCGGCATGAACATTGATGAGGATGATTTCAGCGACGAATATGACATGATGGATGACGATGATGACCAGAACTCAAGGAGACAAACTAGGGCTCAAGCAAAAATGCCCAAATTCAAATACCTAGAGCTACTGCAGAAGGTCGCAGATAGATACGAGGATGAAATCACAATTGAACTTGACGATTTAGCCAAAGTACATTGACCATCTCTCCACCTATATGACATACTGACAGTTGTAGTATGACGACTTACTGGATGAAGCTGGAACCCCTCTTAATCTAGTTGCTTCAATCGAAACCAACGCAAAGCATTATTTGGATATCTTGTCTAAGGCGGTCGACACAGTGATGCCACAACCTACAAGAGAAATCAAGTGAGCTGAAATGTAAATATACAGTAAGCTATCTGCTAATAGAATTACAGCTACAAAGATGATGTACTTGATGTTCTCATGTCGCAACGAACAGCTAGAAACAATGCCTTACGCCGTGCTGCCGCTGAGCAAAGCGACATAACCGTTGAGCCCGAACTCTTCCCCGCCGAGCTTACAAGAAGATATACCCTGAATTTTAAACCCTTAACCGCCGCTGGAGATAATTCAAAAAAGGCTTTGGCAGTAAGACAAGTTCGTGGTGAACATCTTGGTCATCTTATTACAGTCAGGGGTATCACTACAAGAGTTTCAGATGTCAAACCGACTGTGGAAGTCAACGCATATACTTGTGATAGATGCGGTTGTGAAATTTTCCAGCCCGTTGGATCCAAAACTTTCGGACCATTAGTCGAATGTCCTTCTCCAGATTGTACCACCAACCAAACCAAAGGACAACTCCATCACTCCACTCGAGCCTCGAAATTTCAGCCATTTCAGGAGATTAAAATTCAGGAAATGGCCGAACAAGTTCCAGTTGGTCACATTCCTCGAATGCTAACTGTTCTTTGCCACGGAGCTCTAGTTCGACGTATCAATCCAGGAGACGTTGTCGATATTGCAGGAATTTTCTTACCTACACCATATACTGGTTTCAAAGCTATTAGAGCTGGTCTTCTTACCGATACATACCTGGAAGCGCAGCACGTTACTCAACACAAGAAGGCTTATGAAGATTTAACTATTGATAGCCGAGTATTCAAACGAATCGAGCAATACAGAGCCTCTGGTCACGTTTACGAATACCTTGCTAAATCCATTGCGCCTGAAATTTACGGACATTTGGATGTGAAGAAGGCATTACTCTTATTATTGGTCGGCGGTGTTACTAAAGAGATGGGTGATGGAATGCGAATTAGAGGTGACATCAACATCTGTTTGATGGGTGACCCGGGTGTGGCCAAATCTCAATTACTCAAGTATATCACTAAAGTGGCACCAAGAGGAGTTTATACTACTGGTCGAGGAAGCAGTGGTGTTGGTCTTACAGCAGCTGTCATGAAGGATCCAGTAACCGATGAAATGATTTTGGAAGGTGGTGCATTGGTACTGGCTGATAATGGTATCTGCTGTATCGATGAATTCGACAAGATGGACGATACCGATCGAACTGCAATCCACGAAGTTATGGAACAACAGACGATTTCTATTTCCAAGGCCGGAATTTCTACGACGCTAAACGCCAGAACTTCCATTTTGGCAGCTGCTAATCCTTTATATGGTCGATACAACCCCAGGATATCTCCAGTCGAGAATATCAATCTTCCAGCAGCTTTACTCTCCCGTTTCGATGTACTCTTCCTGATTCTTGACACTCCTACCAGAGATAATGACGCTCTCCTCGCCCGTCACGTCACCTACGTCCACATGAACAACAAACATCCCGATACTGAAGGCGTTGTTTTCTCACCCCAAGAAGTCCGCCAATACGTTGCTCAAGCTAGATCATATCGTCCAACCGTTCCAACGAGCGTCTCCGAGTATATGGTAAAAGCTTACGTCAGAATGCGCGACCAACAATCTCGTGACGAGAAAAATAAGAAACAATTCGCCCATACCTCTCCTCGTACCCTCCTTGGTGTCCTCCGTCTTTCCCAAGCTCTCGCTCGTTTACGTTTCAGTGAAGAAGTCGTTCAGGATGATGTTGATGAAGCGCTTAGACTTGTCGAGGCATCGAAAGAGAGTTTGTATGCTGATCAAGATGGATATAGAAAAGATTCAAGTCCAAGCAGTAGAATTTATAACATGGTTAGAGCATTGGCTGAAGCTGGTCAATGCAGACCGGAGGAGGCGGATGATGAAGATGACGAGACTTTGGGTATGGAGTTGAGCATGAAGAAGGTCAAGGAGAGAGTCATTGCCAAGGGATTCACGGAGGATCAATGGCGAAATGCGGTATTGGAGTACACCGATCTTGATGTAAGTTCTCGTTGGCTTTGTTTTATTCATGGAATTATTACTGACGATATCATTAGATCTGGCAAACTGCTGGTAACGGAACCAGATTGTTATTCGTCATGTCGGAAGCAGCACACATGGCAAGGGATGAAGAGTATGAAATGGAGTAATTATATCTGATGAGATAGATGAGATGAGATGAGACAAAATGTTTCCATGTAGTTAAGGCGTTTGTTGGATTAGGGATATTGATACGGCGTTATTGTATCACTTGTTGTGAGATACCGTAAGAGAGGATTAGTTGAATACCTACTACTTATCACGTCTTCTCTTAATATTAAAGTCGCAATCCACATAATGGCAGTCTGGTCTCGTGTGATTTTTCTCTTTCGGATCTTTACTTCTACCTCGGCAATTAAACCCAAATTTCCTCCTCATTTGACGCAGCTCGGCTTCCTCTTCAGTTATTCTAAACGAGATAATCTGTCGAGGCTCAAGTATAGCAATGATATCCTGGGAAGGAATTTGGATGTCCAAGGTCATCACGCCCGGCCTCAGATACCTCACAATACTATCTATCCAATGTCCAAATCTAAGTTCGAGAATAAAACAACCTCCCAGGCCTAAATATAAATTCAACAATCCAATGTCAGGTTTACATGTCTTATGACACTCTTCAATGTCTGTATATATATTTGACAATCAAATGATCTCTTGGTATGAACTTTGATGGCTCGATTTTATGTGCCATTTTTTCTCTTCAATCTCTTCAATTTTATTGAACTTATTATTATTGTGTATCGAGCTAGTGTATGTAGAACTATTTTATAACAACAGATTTGATTGTTCAAGAAATCTTGGAACATTCAAAAATTGAATCAAAAAGGCAAATAAGAAGTCCAGAGTGCGGAAAGGTCTTTTATTTAGCTCTACTATGAGCAATCTGAATATGGAGAATAAATCTTCTACCACCACCTCTACCGTTGGGCGGATTTGGGCCGGGGGTGACCCCGCCACCACGACCTTCTGTGGCGACGAAGGCCACACCCCCATTCTGCAAGGAGGCAACCACTCCAGCTAAGGAAAATGGTGTTTGGACGGATTTGGGTTTCTTGGCTATATAAAATATATTAGTTAAATTTCAAAAAGAGAAAAGAAAAAAAAAGGAATTGGATTGATTACCCGGACAATTTGAGATTCTGTGGCCATCTTGGCCACAGCCCCAACACTTGATACCATCTATATAATATAAGCATAAACCTAAAATTGTAATACGAAATATAAAACTAACTTCTGATTGGTGGCATTTTTCTTGTGCGGATTCTTGGGCCAGCACCGAAGTGCCGACAGCTGAAATAGAATCTATATCAAGTCAATACGATAAATATATCATAAGGAAACGAAAGAAAAGTATTACACTATAGGCGGACTTGGGCTTGGTCTTATGTTGTCGCAATGAACAACGTCCAAATTTCAATGCGTCATTTGGCTTGGGCGGTTGGTATCTGCTTGGGTAATTGTTAGTATGGACAATTATCTAGGTGTTCCAATGTGCGATTTGGATACGTACAATCTGGGTGGCAGTAGAGCCGCAGAGTCTTTTGATGAGATGGGAAATGCATTTGTGGGAAATTGAAGTTGGAGATCGAGGTTGGAGGTTGGGGTTGGAAGTTGGAAGTTGAATGAAAGAAGGAAAAGAAAAGAGAAAAGGGAAGAAATTTCTTTTCAGTCTAGGTACCTACCTACTAAGCGTGTGTTTACATCACTTTCACCTAACTTGGAAAGTGCGATGGGTAGGTAGGTACCTAGGTACTGGTATCGGAAGGTGAGGTGAGGTAAGGTAAACCCACGTGATGACCTTGGACATCCAACTTCTCAGGATGTCATCTAACCTAGTATAAGTCTCGACATTTGGATGCCGCACCGTATCATATTTTGTAAATGAAAAACAATTCAAGGAATAACTTGTTAACATTGAAGAGAGTTTATCTCTCAATAATCGTTTATCTTAAGTGCCTTTCATTATACAACAGTTCTTGTGGTCATCATGCCCATGTATTTTTGAGGCGTGACCTAGACCCGCTGTCGATGTATGTAGATATCTGACATCAGCGAATTCTCGAAAATATATCCGTAGGTGTATTGCTAGATGTACCTAAGTAAATATTTGGTAGGTCGCAATGCCAGCGCATAATGTTACGTACTAGGTACCTAGCTAAGTAGGTACTGACCGTGGGTTCAGAGTGGAAGTTGAACCATCCATCATATTGGAGCATGGCGACGGTATGTTATGAAAATTGACATCTATCAAACGATAAGAAGATCAGGAGTCATATTGTAGAACATCAAGATGTCAAGCCCAAGACGTCAAGCCCAAAGCTTTTAGATGAATGAAATGAATAAAGTGAACAGCATTAAGCTTTATTAGGAAATAGCTCTGTAGGCAACTGGCCAGGATATATATAAACAATGAACGCCATTGAGAAGCATAAACAAGTGATGTGAAGTGGGCACACATCGCGCATTCGTGCAGCTAATGGTAGCAAATGCCAAAAACGCACACTCATCAAGATGCTCTCCTCTCCATTCCTCCGACACTTTACAACTGCTTCTCGTCCTTCAATCTCTTCTCCTCCTCCACAACATAATCCCTCCACCCTTCCCCTCTCATCCCACTGATCATCTTCCTCAACATTCCACTCCGCATAGCCCTCCCATCCCTCTCATAAACCATCTCAATAGCCATCAAACTCAGCACAAAAATTCCCACATCCCCACCCTTAATGCCCTTCCACCAACCCCTCTTTTTGCCAACCTTCCAGAGCGAATCCATCGATGCTCTTGCACTATAAAGGAATTGGCTTCTCGCATCTTTCCTGACTACAAATCCCCAAAGTCCACCTAGCGCGCCGCCTAGGAAGAATCTCTGAGTGGGAAGAACATGTCTGGGGAGAAAGGACTGGAAAACGCAGATACTAGCCCAGCTTGTACCGATAGCGCCGGAGATATAGAGGGTACATTTTAGGATACGGATAGCGAGGGCATTGAGGGATGAGATGGGGGAATTGTAGAATTTGCGGTAGGAGGGGAGAGAGAAGAGAGTGAGGATTAGAGTGAAGACTCGGGCGAGACGGGGGAAGACTTGGATCCAGTAGGTCAGGTATGTGCGCAGGCAGGAGGGGTCAGAGGGGTGGAGAGTCGCGCATGTGAGGGATGTTATTAATGGGTGGGCTGGGGAGGTTATGGGGGAGATGGTACTGAGGGACTGGGGGAGGGTAGGGTTATTTGGGAAGAGGATGGGAGACACGAAGGGGCTGGTTGGTTGTTAGTTGACTGGGTATGTGATTGTGAATGTGTAATAACATACGGGTAATTGAGACGTGCCATTTCGGCGAGATTATCAACGATATCGTAAGTATTTGGCCATGGAAGGTTTTCTGGGTAATCCTCTGGTCGATATTGAATGTAATGTGGAGAGTGTTTAAGAATGAAATCACCATATTGCTTTAAATAATTAGCATCCTCCCCAATAAATCTGACTGAAGTCCATACCTTTGGAAAGCAATCCCTATCAAAAACGAAAGCGTGAAGCAATTGACCACAAGTAAGTGGAAATAGCAACCAACTTCCCCACCACCAAGGTCTCTCCCATCTACTTCCCTCCTTCCCCCAAATCCAACCCTCATCTTCTGCCAAGTTATATGATATTTCTGCAGCTCTACTCAAAGAATATATCGCAATCGTAAGTCTCAATTGATCACTCGGATAAACCGCCAACATAAACCCAGCCAAACTTGCTCCTACCGCAGGCGCCAAACTTGATGTCAGAGTCCTACTTGTTTTTGGATTTCGTTGTCTGAAAGGGCGCGCTTCAGATTTAAGGAGATGTGCGCGAAGTCGAGTGAAGAATCGAAAAAGTATCCTATGAAGAAGGAGGATACTAGAAAGGGAAAGAGAGAGGCGGAAGTTAGGTGACTTCCATAACGAAACCTTCTTTCCCCTATATCATCGTTTAGCTATATTCTAACCTCATCTCCCAGAATGTGAATATAAAATACATACCCAGCTTTACCAGCGCCCATAAATCTTTCTGTAAATAAACTCCATATCTTTAATCCAGCACTTGTAGCAAGAAATAACCTTAAACTACCTCTCACAGCCGCAGCATTATAATCATCGCGACCAGGTCTCTCTACCAATTTCTCTACCTTTATAACTGTAGGTGCATTTCTCTTTAAAACTTTCGATCTTGATATTATATATTTATGAAGAGTTTCGTATTCTTTCGCGGAAATGGTGTATCGAAGCGCGTTGCGTAGGATAGGATCAGCAGTGGATTTGGCTGATATTCGATCGCGAGGTGGTTTTGGACCTTCAGGAGCACCACTGGGTGTTGAATCCATGGTTTTGATGTGATTATGAGTGTCGCATGAGTGATCTTATTTGTTTGGGTGGTGGATGGATTCTTTGAGATTGATGTAGCTGAGGTAGCTCCTTAATCAACATGTGAAATATGAAAGTTTACCTCGGCGCAGAACAGTAGGGAGAGGTTAAATTGATGATCTGCAGCAAGGTTTTCGATTTTGAATGGGGAAAGGTCGAATTTGATGAAGCATTTAATTACTTCATATTCTGAGTGTTTTGAGGAAGGGTTTCGTCAAGTTTTTGGTTGTTTTGCAGAGGGAGAGGATGTAGATGTCCCTTCAATCGCATTGGTGTGACATGGTGTAGTTTTGCGATCACTTCATTGCCAATATTCCAGAAATGGAAATTGTTCTGCGGAAACGCAGAACGCCCGATTGAAATTAAGAGTATCTGAATTATCGTTGATATCATACATCTAATAAATGTGAAGATATTCAGAGAAGAATTCCAATATCAGGTTTATTGCTAGCTGCTAGACATATGGAAACAACCTATCAATATCCACCTCAGACACGTAGTAAAGTGTTCTGCGGGACGCAGAACACTCATATACTTGTCTGGTATGGCTTTCCCATTTGATATAACTCTCTAATATTCAAAGTTGAAGTCTTGCTGGTTGTTCATCGCCTGGTTATTCATAGCCATCACCCACATCGCCATCAACCATCCCAAGATCGCACATATTTCAAAGCAGTTCAAAGCAGTTCAAAGTGCAAAGCCTGCCATCTATCTAGTGTATTCTTCTTCATGTTGCAGTTCCAAGACCGCAATCACAATGAAAAAAAGGTATTATCCCGAGGGAAGCAATCAAAAATTCCGCCGACGAGGTTCCCGAAGGAAACTCGACGAAACTCGTCGCCCCGATGTGCAATGGAGGACTCGTATCGCAACGTGACAATGCTTGATCTGCCAACGCTTCAACAAGGTAAGTATGAGGAAGAAGAAGAAGAAGAAAAAAGAGAAAGAGGATGGGAAATTTGGCCTCTTAATATGCTCGATCAGGTATGGTCCGTGCGAGCGCTTCAGTGCATATAGGACAAACATATCCTAAAGAAGTAAAGCTCTGTTTCTCCATGGCTGTAGTGGTCAAGTGGTCGATTCATTATTCGGAAATGTTGGGTTTTTTTTGACCCGAAAGTGGTGGTTCGGCTCGCGCCCGATATCCCCACCTAAACCCGACCCACAACTCCACTCTTCTAAATCATTCGATTCTTCTTTTTTCTCCTTCTTCTTCTTCCTCATACTCCCCTTGTTGAAGCGTTGGCAGATCAAGCATTGTCACGTTGCGATACGAGTCCTCCAAGCTTGCCTGCGGCAAGCTTTCGGCAAGCCTTCCGGCCTCTAAGGGGGGACGGAAACGAAAAGATTCAAACCAACACCTATATCAAGTATATTCGCAATCAAGGAATTCTAGCATTAAATACATGAACTTTTAATGAAGACGTTCTCATTGTCATTTCATTGTTCACTTTTTTTAAAAAAAAAAAAAAGAATTCCATCATTCATGCTCCGACTGCCTATGTATACATATCGAAAATCCAAAGGACATACATATCAAGATAATCAAACCAAAAAGGAAGCGCAAGCGCTATCCACTATCCGCTATATAATAATCCCTAATATAAAATATACGTCACGCTATTATTGATGTTGGAGTCCTTAACCTTGGTATGCCTAGGTAGGTAACCATCTATAGAGCATTTCTTAGAATCGATATGTTTTGAAGTAGTATCCCGTCTAGATACGGAGTAGATGAACATCTGTATAAGATCATTATTATAAAAGTTGAAAAGCAGAATTTGTAAACGAATATTAACATTAGCATTAACCTTAACAACCAAATCCAAATCCAAATCCAAATCCAAATCCAAATGCAACTCCAAATCCAAATGCAACTCCAAATCCAAATGCAACTCCAAAAATCTAAATCTATATACTATCTACCCAGAGAGTAAACCCAAGACGTTATTCCTGATAACATGAAATAGGTACCTACCTTCCCCTTCAAAATGGTCCACGCGGGTAGGGCTCGTGGATCCTCCCAACTCCTTTGCCAATTTCTTCACCCTACTACGCTCTATGAGTTTACATAGCCTCCATCTCCACCTCCATCTCCATGTCCTGGGCAGGGCTCGTAGATCCTCCTACCACATTGGTCAATTTCTTTATCCTATCCGTCGCTCTACCCTCAGCCGCCATCTCCCTCTCCCTCCCCATCACCATCTGAATCTGTTTCGACGAAGAGCCCTCCGCCACCCCCTCCTTCCCCTTCCCCTCCCCCTTCCATGTCCTCATCACCTCAATCCTTTTAAAAAACCTCGTCCCATCCTCCTCCATCCTTATAAAAACCCTCGTCCCATCCTCCTTCACCGTTTCAGAAACCCTCGTCCCACCCAGTAACTCCCCATTGACAATAGCCCAACCCTTCCCGTTCCAATTCCCCAACACATCCCTGCCAAGCTCTCCCGCTTGCTCCCACGGTCTCTTCTTCATCACCCTCTTCCTTGCAAAGAAATTCAAAGTGTTATCTAGCACTTCCACAAAGTGGGGTCTTCCATCAATAATAAACTCCATGTATCCCATGAGAGGATGTCCAGAAATACAATGTTGATTGCTATAGATGATGAGATGGGTGCCGTTAGTTTCTTATTATATATGGTATGTATTGCTAAGTGTTGAATGGAGATTGCCAAAAACTATAATTGGTTACTTACGACTCGAACCACTTCTTCCTCAATCTTCGGTTGTTTATGGCTTCGAGAAGCCTTGCAAATTGCTCTTTTGACCAATTGTGGCTCGATACAGTATCCCTGCAGTTTTCCAGCATTTCCAGGTCCATATTAGAAAACTCGGGCATTGCTCCTCCCTTGCGCATGTATTATTCTGCTAAATCCGACGTCTACCTAGGTACGAAGTTATTAGTTTCTCTGCCTTGATGATTTGTTAATGGTTTTATTAATTAATTTACGGATAAAGCAAGCATCCATATGTACAGTAGTACAAAGTTCCACAGGGAGAGGAACAATCAAATAAACTACGCTCAGGGTGGTCCAACCATATCATGAAATAATCCTCCATTTCCATTCGCATAAACACCTTGTATGGCTTTCATGGGTGTATCTACTACTTTATCCCCCTCCACTGTAGCTTCCCCGTCGCGGAATTGTCGCATAAGTTGTAGAAATTGACTATTCTGAAATTTGTCACTTTGGTTGTTACTAACGCCGTTTAGAAGTTCCCCAGCCGTACGTGATAGAGCATCTGGTGCATTTGTGTTTTGTTTTGAAGTTGGGGTTGCGGGAGGGGAAATAGTGTCTGCGCCGAGAGGAGCTTGGTTAGAGAGGTGGTTTACCGCTCTTTCGAGTTCAAGTTCGGCTTGATTGATTTTTGCTTCTGCGGCAACATCCATGGCCTGTTGTTCAGCTATCATTCTCTGTTTTTCTGCATTAGCTGCTTCATCGAAAGCTCTGGCAAATGCCGCATCATCAAAAGCTTCATTGCCTTGCGCCGATGACTGTCCTGTGGATATAAGTTGGTTTTGTTGCATAAGAACTCTAGGTACTGAATTGTATCCAGGATTCATCATAGAACGGCCATTCATTCCCATAGCAGGTTGTTTTCCTTGAGCATTCAACCCTGAACCTCCATAACTTTGCGCAAACTCCTGATGCCATCCTCCTTCCATTTGTGGTTGATGTGTTTGATATGACCCTTGTTGTTGAAATTGCGCTTGAGAACGGGAGATATTGAGGTTCTGGAAATCGCTAACCCATCCTTGACCTGCAGGATGTTGCGGTGAGGCATTTTGAAGGGATTGAGGAGGAGGGGTTTGGAAATGCCGAAGGGAGAAGGTTTGAGCTGAGGGAGAGGGACCAAGTGATTGATGACCAGCTTGAAAAGCTGCGAATTCAGCATCCAGCTGACCTGCATTTTGAGCAGCAGATGTTCGGAAACCCTGCGGTATTGTTGTTAGTAGAGTCCCCGAGACAATGTATTGCGATTAGAAGTATATGGATATTGTATGATGCATACTTGTGAAGGTGATGCTCTTCCAACTAATCGATCTTGTTGTAAGGTACGATCAACGTTTGAATTCTTTTGTAAATTTTGTAAAGCATTTGATGGACCACAGAGATCATCTGCCATAATGACGACGGTATCGATTGAGATTATTCTGTACTGGTTTGATTTGATTGTGGTTTTGTGGTTGAAAGAATTCTAAAAAAGCCTAGGTATAACATGACAATTCGGGAATGTGAAGTTAATTGGACCGAGGTCTATGAAGTGGTTGCAGGTGGGTGGTGTGGTGGTGTCAATTGAAAACTACCTTAACCTGAAAGATAAATAAATCTATTAGGAGATGAAGAAATGAGTATGAGTATGAGTATGAGTAGAGGAGAGTAGAGGAGAGTAGAGGAGAGTAGAGTTAGATATACTTAATACCTATTGAATGAATATACTTATGGATTGGATTGACAAGAATCTATCTCGTGAATCAATGAAACAATGGAAAATAATAAGATGAGATGAGACGAGACAAGACGAGATGAGATGGGATGAAATGAGATGTGGAAAGAAAGGAAAAGAAAGAGGAAGAGGAAGAGGAAGAGGAAGAGGAAGAAAGGGCCAACGTGGAATAAATACTAAAAGATGGACTAAAAGATGGATGATGTATATTATAGACTGAAGCTAGAGAGTTCTCATGTTACCTAGCGTTACCTTCATCTGTCTGACTCGGGCAATTTTGCCCCTCTCATGATCTACCTAATGCGTAAGCGGTAAGGATAAGGATAAAGAAGGCACGAGCGATAATGGTTAAGGTTCTTATCGCTACCTAAGGTACCTAAATCACATGCTTTTCAACTTTCGACTTTTCGGCTTTTCGGCTTTTAGGCTTTTCATATTATTATTATGTTGATCGGCAAAAGGTTTCCCCGATATATGCCGAAAACGGTAAGTGCCGCTTAGATACGATCTGGCAGCATTAGCATCAATCAATGGATTAGTTGAGAGCTTCGAGAAGGTGGAATACTGGAATCCATACACCATCTCAACCACTTATTAATTCTCTTCCTTTTGAAATTTGTGTCAATATGGCGCAAGTAATAACCAATTCAGGTCATGATGATATGATTGTAAGTTATATATTACCATTCATCTTCTTATTTATATATATACCTTGGCAATTCTTCATCCAATCCAATAACATCAAGCGCATCCCTCGAAAGTCAATAAAACTAATTGGATTTTTGTATAGCATGATGCAGCTTTAGATTATTATGGTCGCAGACTCGCAACTTGTTCGTCGGATCGCACGGTTAAGATCTTTGAAATCGAAGGGGAAACACATCGTCTTACAGAAACACTGAAAGGGTATGTTGTTCCCTCGTGAACTCAATCCCTCAAATACCTCAAATACACGGGCCTTCAATCTCTCTCGCTCGGCATATTACACATACTCTCCTCTTCATCCCCAAGTTTCTCATTATGATCCGTCCTCTGAACACCTCACTGCTATATCTATATCTTCCTCCCTAGCTAACACACCCATCTCCCAGCCATGAAGGAGCCATCTGGTCCATCTCCTGGGCCCACCCCAAATACGGCAACATCCTCGCCTCCGCAGGCTATGACGGAAAAGTTCTCATCTACCGCGAAACCTCCTCAGTCTGGACTAAAATCTACGATTTCGCCCTTCACACCGCTTCCGTCAATTCCCTCTCCTGGTGCCCCCACGAATCTGGATGTCTCCTCGCATGCGCCTCTTCAGATGGAAATGTCTCAGTCCTAGAATTCAAAGATAATTCTATGGATCATAAGATCTTCCATGCCCATGGTATTGGTGTCAATAGCGTTTCATGGGCGCCATCTTCGCAGCCGGGGAGCTTGGTGAGCGCAAGTGCGGGGGGGAAAGAAGGTGGTGTTAGAAGATTTGTCACGGGGGGAAGTGATAATCTTTTGAGGGTTTGGGGATGGGATCAAGCGAGTTTGAGTTACAAGGTCGAGGGAGCTCCATTGCAAGGGCATGGTGATTGGGTTAGAGATGTTGCCTGGAGTCCTACAGTTTTACAAAAGAGTATGTCTTCCCCCTTTTATTCATTTTCCCCTTCCCCTCCTTTACCGAAATTCCAATTAACTAACCACCCCACCCGCTCAATAGGTTACATAGCATCCGCCTCCCAAGACAAAACCGTGCGCATCTGGACCTCCAGCGCAGCCTCCAACCCAGGCCAATGGGAATCTAAAGTCCTACAATTCGAACGCGAGGTCTGGCGCGTATCGTGGAGTTTAAGCGGAAATGTATTGGCGGTTAGCGGAGGGGATAACAAGGTTTCTCTATGGAAGGAGAATCTGAGGGGTGAATGGGAATGTGTCAAAGAGATTGAGGAATAGATTAGTTTTTTTTTTGCTTCTGCTTGGAGCAGAGCATTTGAGCAATGAGGATAGATGGACACAAGGCGTGAGATAAAATGAGATGAGGTGCCCACAATGTGAAGTAGAAAAGAGGCCTTTTGGGGGCAGGCAGGCAAGCAAACACCACACACCACACATCACACATCACACATCACACAAACATAACATAACACAACATGGCAAGTTTCATGCATGGATGAAAAAACCCCCCCAGAAAGAAAACAAGAATGAAAGAAAGGTCATTATGATTTCCATCCATCCTATCCCATCCCATCCCATGATTCTCATCTCATGATTCCCATCTCGCAGCAGCTCCTCTCCTCCTATTTACAAGCAATACCAACCAACCAACCCCCCCCCGGTAGTTTTTCTCACCTCACCTCACCTCACCTCACCTCACCTACCCAGCTAGCCCCTTTTTCCCAAACCGTGAACGGTCCCCATTATTAACAAAAACTTTAAAAGGTAACGTAACGTAACGTAACGAACGGCACCTACCTCACGTCTCAAGCTGAGGTCCCGATCCTTTGGGATCAGAAGAAAAAAGAAAAGGAAAAAAACGCAATGAAAAATACCTACCTACCTTGTAGGTACGTAAAGAGTAAGAGAAGAAGCCAAGCCGCGATCAAATCAAAGCATTGGGTCATAGCAATCAAGTATCAATGAGGTAGGTGTATATAAAACATGGATCACAAGCACCCATACATTCATACATTCCACTCATCCATTCATCCTCATTCATTTTTGAATTTTCAGTTCAATTCAATTCAATTCTCATATTCATATTTGATATTGTCTATCACCATAATCTCCTTCCTCATATTGATTTAGATCAGACCCAATCCGATCCGTTCAAATACCAACTGCATTCAACCCCACTGGTACCCATCCATGAAGATGAAGATGAACCAAAGAAAAACAAAAAGAAAAACTTCCATTGCACGCACGCCGACTCAACGCACGCACCCAACGCCCGCACGCATACTTTCAGATCCAGATCCAAACCCAAACCCAGATCTCGCATTATATTCCATTCTTTACCTTCATCCACTACCACGAGAAAATGCAGAGGCAGACGTAGACGCAGATTCATATATTCGAAGAACTACCCGCCCCAGCCCCGTTCCAACGCCAAATTGTGGAAGAGAGGGTATATCAATAGTCAGATCCGTCTATATCCATCCATAACCCCGATCCTCAAGTCAACTCCTACCACCCATTCCTCCCCACCTACCAAAGAAAATCAAATTAACAAGGAAACAGGAAAAGAAAAAGAAGAGCGCGCAAAAAGTATGTTTGAGAAGAGAATGTTCTGTCTGAAAAGAATGTCGAAAGTAAGTAAAATATTTGCAAATTGAATTGAAAAAGATTGTGAATAAACGATGCCCGAGGTTCGTTTTCAATTAAACAGTTATTTCATAATATATGTTGAAATGGCCTTTCGTACTGTTGGTTCAAAATAATACGGCCTGTCGAGATGAAATGAAATAGTTGAGATTCGCTACGATGCTACGCGAAACCAAGCCGAAGATAGCTCTCGAACACAGATAGCTCGTGGTCGAGATGAAAGCCGCCGGTTGGTGTATGTGTTGGTGTATTTAAATGATATGCTTGCTGCTGATGCTGATGTTTTGATGAAGATATTAGAATCTTGAATCATTCCTTCGTATGTATCGTTGAGCTGATTGTCGTATATCGAGGAATTTTATCCCCATTTTATGATCTTAATATTGATCGCCTCTGGGGACTTCTTGCGCGTCAATCATGGACATGGGAGTCGAATGAGAGAGCAAAAGCTAACAATAGCCATGTTCCTTCATGAGCTTGAAGAAGTCAAGCGCTTTCTTGCCATCAATAGGCTCATCTGCCTCGCTTACATCCACATTCCAGAAAATGAATGGTCCCGACATAACGTTACTATCAGAACTAGATGTCGCATGGAACCATCGACCAACAATGATGCGTCCACCGGGCAAAACACAACCTTCGTAGCCCCAGGACCGAGCTAGATCGACCCCTCCATTTTCATCTGGGAAAAACTTGATGATGGTAATTCTTTGAAACCCGGGGATTCCATGCTGGGGCGGAATTCCATGAACAGCTCCATAAAAATGAGCAGTCGATGAAGAATCGTGGGAAGAACCGTAGAAGTACTTCACGCCAGGGATGTCACTGGGCTTTTTGGATTCTTTTCTTGATGATCGGGTTTTGCGTCTCGAACGACGTCGATTTGCGGGCTCAGGAGCAGGGTTAGAGAAGGGATCACTGCTAAGAATTTGTTCCCATGATTGAGGCCATTGTTGTTTTCCGAATTTCTGATCGTCAAAAAACAGAGAGATATCCTGTAAGACTGGATTAGTCATTCTGCATCACCAACATTTCAAATATTACTGGCTTACCTGAAAGGATTCCCCACCATCTAGCTCGTCCGAGTAAGGGCCATCATCTGTATCTTCTCCGGCTTCTCTCATTCTTGTCAATTCATTGGGCTGGACGTAACCTAAGACCGAGTAAGTATTCAAAGGTCTCAACGCGAAATCTTGTTGTCAGCACTTACAATATGCACCTTTCCAGTTACTTCCTAACTGTTGAGTTCCTGACTCCAATTGACCCAACCATGGCTGTGGTAATTGGCTTCGGGGAAGCTCGGCATAAGCATGGGCGAGAAGGCCTTCACCCTTTCCAGCTTTGAGATGAAATTTGAAGAAATTTGCCACATGCAAACACCAACGCACGTTGAGGTCGCATTTCCACCTTCCTGCGAATAATGGTTGTTTGGCTGGTGAAGCATATGCTTCCATCTGGGACAGGTCGAATTGAGATACTGTGTTCGTACAATATCTTGGATCCAAAGATATCAATGTCAAGCATAGTTGAATCAACAACACCCGGGTGTTAGTATCGACATTGCTATCAACGGAGCAAATGACATTCGAATTCCAGTTGTTTTTGGTCTTTAAAATCGAATCAATAATGTCAATCATGTTTCCCGTATGAGCTGTTCCTGATGTGAAGGAAACATAATCCCGGATATAATCGAGGTTGCGACTTACAATCACCTCATGGCCGTTATCGTCGTGGACTTTGTGAGCATTGGATTCTATTCCCCTTTATTAGTATGCACACTCAACCAAGACAACTAGAAGGAGACATACCAATGATGAGGTTTTGTAGCATATCAAGACATCTTTTTTGTCCCTCTTCAACGGATCTTATAGATGTTTTGCCAAGATGCTTGTACTCATTCCAGTTGAACTTTGTGAAATTTCGGGTGGTAGCGCTTCTGGACTGGTATTTCTCTCTCAAAAGAGCCACCGTCCCATCTTTTGGAGCATCGAATATCTCCAGGAATCGATAATGCCAGACACTATCCGAGATGGCGCTGGACGTGTGTCTACACATTAGAGAATACCGGATGACGTCTATATCGGAGGGTAAGAGCCTGGCGATCTTCTGGATTATCTGTATTAAGTAATCAGCGAACACATTCAACAGAAAAGCGCAATGAAGTTCTTCTATCCATGATCTGCGATATGGTTTAAAGTATTCTCAGAGTGGAGAATATTGATGTCACCAAGCGAGAGCATATTGGATTTGTGTATTCAGACGAACGAGATCATGAATATGTGTCGCTACTACGGTCTAGTTCACCGTAGATCTTTATTACAGAGATTAAAAACAACGTACCTCAATTGGAATTTTCTCAATCAAACCATTCAAACTCTTAGGAACAACTTTCGATCTTACTGCAACAGGTCGCGACTCAACGAAAATGACCGAACCTGTATCGGAATCGGAATCAATTTCATCGCTCCGAGAGGTGGTAAAGCTACTGTTGCCTGCATCGATCTTATAATTTTCGGCATCATTGTCACTCTCCGCTGAGGATGAGTCTTCGCTATCCGAGATCACAATAATGTTATTCTTGGCTCGCTTCGCTGGGGAGGCTTCGAAGGAATCATCCGCCTTTCTCCTGGATACAGTGAAAGGGAGCTTCGTCTGAGTTGTCCGACGATGGGTTGTCATCTTCTTCTTGCGAGGCATGTTGACTTCAGAGTTGGAAGTGACGATCTTGGCTGGTAGGATGCGAAAGAGGAATTGAGATGGTAGTGCTACTGCAAGAACTTTCAATTGAGATGACTTAAGAGAAATATAAGACACCGCAATAGCATGGAAGGAATTGGGAACGTACTTGATGTTGAAGTGATAGTTATGATAGATTGGTAGGAATTGAAGGTGATTTCAATTTTGAAAAAATGGTTGTGGGCAGTCAGTCTTGCTAGATAGTGAATCTAGACGTCCACGGGTACTAGTAGCTAATTTTGGAGGGGTCAAAGATCGTAAGTTTGCAAGCAAGAATCAATAGGTAGTAGGTAGGTAGGTAATGATAGATCGCATCGATAATGTCGAAAGATCCATGGAAGTTGTATGATTCTAATGTCTGGTACCAATGAGAAAAAAAAGATTACCCATTCGAAGTACAATAATGTGGGAAGGAACCTTCGTCGGGTCACTGAGAGACAAAAAAGAAAGATGTCAGCCTCGTCCTAAGGTAGCCTTACCCCTCAATACCTACCTCAATATCCTTGTCTCGCACATCAACTTGGAAAGATCGTACTAACCTGCAGGAGCCACAATGATATTGTGACTTCGGATTGGTCAAGATGGAGAGGACAAATAAAATGATCGACGAGGCTCACTCACGACTGAAATTTTTGTGGATTCAACAGGATCAAGATTCAAGGGTTGAAGATTTGAAGATTTGAAGTTATTGAGGAGTACAGGATAGCAAGTTGCAACAAAACACACACAAGAAGAAGTCTGTTGGTTTGAAACTTCAGACGACAACTTTACTAACCAAAGATGTTAAAATGGCATAGAACCTATGGATACCTAGGTACCTATACCTATCGGGGGTGGCCTTTTACAGTGAATCGTGCAGTAGACAGGTGACACAAAGAAGTATTCCCATAGAGGAGTAGGTAGTAAAGTAATAAATAAGTTGATGTGGAGTATATATGCGAAGAGCTCATATTTCCAACCTTTCAACGATGAGAATAGCCTCAACATCGATTCAATTAAGCGTGTTAAAGGCAGAGAGAGTCGATGGATGTTGCTAGAATGACTCTTTGTCTTTTGAATCCAGCCAGCCTTTTGAAATCGATGGGTGGGAAGATCACTGTGGCATTTATTTCCTGGTGTTTGTTGTATTGTGTCGTGTTGTTTCGAAGGTAGGTAGGTAGGTTCTTGCATTTGGGCACTTTCATGGAATTCACGAGATAAAAGAAAGATCAAGATCAAAGACGACAAGAGTAAAGAAAAAGAAAAGAAAAGAAAGGAAAGAAAAGGAATTCGGATACTTATTGTAAGCTTTATAATAAACTAGGTACTGTACCTATAAAGATAAAGATAGTAGGTATGTTGAATGTTTGTTTGCTTTTTACCAGGCATTTGGTTCCAAAAGCGTGAGTATCCAAAACACCACTGTACCAAAAATTGTATTGATGTTTTGTTTGCTGTGATGGGGATAATGACTACCTAGGTATAATGCGAAATCAATCAGATCAGCTTATAAATTATAATCAATCAATAACCTCACATGTACAATGTGCAATGTTTCACTCCCCTTCACTTCACTTCACTTCATCTCTTATCCCATTCCATCCCTTCCCTATCCCTTCCCTATCCTCATCCTCATTCTTATCCTCATTCTCATCCTCAATCTCGTCCTCAATCTCATCCTCATCCTCATCCTCATCCTCCTCCCAATCCCCATCTTTGATAGTGACATCTCTTTTCTCGAGTTATCTCTCTTTCTTCGTATCTTTCCATCTTTTCCATCTTTTCCCCATATCCTCCGTATCAATGAATGTTTTATCATTAATTCCACAAGTTCCAACAGTTCGGATATCGCCTCTTCTTTAGCGTGGCTTACTCATGGCTGGCCACTGTTTCCATTCCCGGAAAATTCTCCATGCATACACCTAGTAAATCGTACCTGGTATGAATCTGTACGATGATACGATCTTTCCTTCCGTCTGGGCAAAGTAAGCCTTATCCAATATTCTGGGTATAAACCTTATGCGCCTTGTCATCGTGATCAAATTCACACTTCCCGTCTGGGCAGGACTTACAGTCTTACATAGTACCTAGTCAGGGCAGCGAGGGCAACAAGCCTTTACCAATCTATCTGTCTGGGCATCTGCACCCCATCTTTCAAGTTGCAACTTGCATCAGATACAACATCAACCAGCCAGGGCAGGCCAGGCCAGGCCAGCAGCAACCTTTCTTCCATGCATAGGTACGCATACATACTACATACCGGTCGGTACCTAGGTATGTAACCTTGACGAGGATCAATCCCGAATTCTGATACTATCACCATTCATCATCATCATCATCATCACCATAGATGGAATATTCGCATTCGCATCCGCATTCGCCATATGGGAGGGAACATTCTTCTTACAAGTTACAACCAATTTCAATCGAAAGCTTATAAAATTCAATCCATTCCTTGCTCAAATTCTCAAATTCTCATTCAAGCGTGACATGTAACGAACGACAAGCTCCACCCTCTCACCGCGTCTCACCTCTCACAAGTCACGCCCTCTCTTTTTTTACTTTACTTATCTGTGGGCGGGTTTGACTTCATTTTCTTGACCAACCTTCATTTTTAATAGACTCTCTCGAGACCCTCAATGACCCTCAACGACCCTTGAAAGAAACCCAGAATTTGAACCTCTCTAAGTCTAAAGGGGGGAAAATGGATACCTCCTCCCCGAGTCTAGGTCAAGATAAGCATGAATATGGTGGCTTATTGGAATCGTCAAACCAATCATTAATACATATTGCTTATTATTCCTTGCCATTGACATAATCCGATAGAACTGTCTCCATAGATTAACATGGATAGACTTTTCGAAATCCAACACAAAATGCTAACGATAGTAGGACTACGCGGCACGGTCTATTATCCAGATTACTTATCGAAAATATTCCTTCGTTCCATTTTCTTCCCTTGAATTTCTAATCTCACAAATATCCTCATCTTGTGGAATATATACTCGTATCTTGCATACGCCTCTGATGAAACCTGATCATCCGATCTTCTTATCAACAAACCGTCAGCCAAGGACGTTAAAATAGTGCCCAATAATATTTCTCTACTTTTTATATATAATATATACTTCTCTATATATATTTTATCCTTTTGGCCAAGCATTCCACTCAAGAAACGTTCAAAGTGTATTGTGCGTTCGCCATGTCTTCTACCGATAATACCGAGAAGAAAATCGACGAGGATATCCGAGCTTCAGATTCATCCAACATCGAGAAAGGTGATGTCCTCCCACGAGATGAAAACGCTGGAACGAGACACGAAGATCAAACAATCGCTATTCTCGAACTCGTAAAAGCTCAAGATGAACATCATCCTATGCATTGGTCCGCCTTCAAACGATGGGGTATCGTGGTCATTTACTGCCTATTGCAGACTTTTGTTACTCTTACCAGTACAACATATATATCTGCCGAGTTCTTAATACAGGAAAAGTTTGGAGGAACTACTCAAGTCGTTACTCTTGGTCAGAGTATGTTCATTTTGGGAACAGCAGTCGGTCCTATATTCTTGGGTCCATTATCGTAGGTTGAGCACACATATCGTACACATATCGCACACAATGTGATCATCGTGTATCCGAACAAGAACCATTACTAAACATTTACAGTGATCTTGGTGGCCGTAAATGGATTTATGTTATTAGTATTGCATTCTATGCAGTTTTGAACTTTGTGAGTCATCTCAAAGATATCACCAACTGGATCATTCTAACAGATTTTAGGGAACTGCATATGCTCTTAATCTTCCTATGCTTATCATCTTTATGTTCCTTGCGGGCACAGCTGGTTCTACTGCCCTGTCGAATGTCGCTGGTACAATCGCCGATTTATTTGGGGATGTCGATGGTGCCGGGCAAGCAATGGCACTTTTTGTCATGTGTAAGAACCGATATTCATTCTTTTGTTTCATATTTCATAAGTACTAATGACTTGCATATAGCTGCAAACATCGGTCCATCTGTTGGATCCCCCGTGGGGGAGTGGATAGCCGAAAATTCGAATATGGGTCTCAAATGGATCTTTTTAATCAACGTAATTATCGGCTTTGCATTCTCTATCATCTTATGTTTCATTCCAGAAACATTACCAAGATTAGTTATCGCCAAAGCAGCTGCAAAGAGTCAAACTGTTGATGAGCAAGAAACTGCCATCTTGACAAGTAAACTCAATGTCCTCCAAGAAATGAAATTTATCACAACGATGACATTCAGAATCATGTTCACGGAGCCTGTTGTTCTCTTCCTCGGGTTATACAACGGTTTCGCCTACGGTATCCTCTTCCTGTACCTCGATGGAGTATTCGATGTTTTCGTTGTCAACAATGGCCTCTCTTATATCGGTGCCGATCTCACATACCTCAATTTCGTCGTCGGAGTAATCGCCATGTTCTTCTTCGTTCCGATTCAAACTTGGTTCTACGCGAGAGATCGTAAGAAGAATGGTATTAATCGACCTGAAGCTAGATTTATCACTTCTTTGGTTACCGTCTGGCTTTTCCCAATTACCCTCCTTTGGTTCGCATTCACTTCCGATGGAAGCGTATCTTATTGGTCACCAGTTGTCGCTGGCGGTGTTCTTGGTTTTGCAGACCCATTGCTATGGCTCAGTATGCTTAATTACATCACTGGTATGTTGCCCCTTCATCCTATCCGTCACATCTCGCTAATTTAAATGCTCATTTAGATGCCTACCCCAATGTCGCCGGTGCCGCCATCGCAGCTTTCCTTATCCCTTCATTCGCTCTGGCAGCTGGTCTCGCCCATCTCGGTGTCCTCATGTTCGATAGAATGTCGACGAAATGGGCCATGGGTACTATTGGATTCATTAGTATCGGCCTGTGTGCTTTGATCTACTTTATCTATTTCTTTGGTGCAAAGATTCGATCGAGATCGAAACTTGCTAGAAGATTTTAGATGGAGATGAGATGTAACATGTGTAAAAAAAAAATACTGTATTGGATGTGTACGATTTTGCATTGCGTTGGATGGATGTGAGGGAAGGGGTAAAAGTTCTTGCGCTCTCATGAACGTTGTTGTATCTGGAATGAAATTGGATAATGGTGGTGGTACTTATGCACTTGGTCGATATGTTTCTACAATATCATTGAATGTATGGATGATGAACGGGAACGGGACATGAATTGGATTGGAGGTACTTTTGAATCGTCGTGTTGTTTTGGTTTTTTTAATACCCTGTTGTTGTTGTATTATATAGCGCGAGCCGAGAATGAATCGATGTCTGGGATTTTAAATTTTTACTCTTCTCTACTCTACTTTTATTCTACTTTACTTTTACATTGAGTGGTTTATGAAAGTATATAATGTGTATCGTGGGCAGTTATAGAAAAGTAACTGTGCAGCAAACTACGCCAAAATTAACATGAGGCTTTGTGAGCTTCATACCAAAATCCATTGTACCAAAATGCATTGGTTTATTTGAATAAATCAAATACAGGAAAGTGATAGTACTATCTATTACAAGTCCCTCTTCAATATCCATAGCATTCCATCTTGAATTTTATTTGATATGGTCGATACATTTCTACAGTTTTGGTGTCGGACTCGATATTCCTGCTTCGGTTTTGTTGCTCGTGACCGGAGCTTTTGATATATGTTTGCGGCTCTTATTTTGCACTCTGACTGATATCGTGGAATTCTAGATGTGACTGGGAGGTGGGGGGGGGGATCTATCTATACCTGGTGTGTACGAATGGATTTTCATTTTGATATTAATCTTTCGAACTCTTTTCTAGGTAGATAGGTCCTCACACCGCGCCTCCCTTGATCTTTCACCCGATCGTCGGTAGCCTGCCTGTAGGTAGCCCTCTACTTTCTTTTTCTTTGGCCGCCTTCATGTGTTTAGGTTTCTGATGTTTTTTGTTCTTTATTTGGAGCTTTAAATTGGTAGGTAGGTAGGTTGTCTATCTCCCAAGCGGTGGATTGGCAGTTGGAGGAAACCCGTAAAGATATTTTCCTCGACTGCTGGTAAAGAGGTTTTGTTCATGTGGATTGCTAAGAGAATCTTCACCTCGTGATGCCGGAATTTATGTTTCTATTGTGTAGCTACCTAGGTGTGTAGGTAGGTACTGATAATTACATGGATCACGAGCTCCTGTAGAGAATGAGACGTAAATCACAGTTCGTTGGTTGACGAGCTGGCATATATATATATATATTTCCCAAAGATATGATATCTCCTACTGAAGACCATCTATAACTTTTTTATTCTTACAAATAATAAAATGGCGGCGGTATTGCAGTAGCGCATTCATTTCCATGTAGAATTCTATATCTAGAATCTCATTGATTGATTTACTAATCCAGGGCGTTCAGAGTCGATGATCTATCTATCCTGTCTTGTGTACTTATTCCATGCTGTTATTTGGATAGTTGTTATCCTCATCGATACACTTCTGAGACTCAAACGAGACTCAGATCTCGAATCTTCCCACCATTCACCAATTTTCAACCGCGCAGTAGCTACCTACATTGAGGGCCGCCACGCACATGCTTCACTTTAGCTACCGCAGTTGGACATGGAAATGGCGCTACACATGTCTCAATGGGGGTATTTTGCAAGGCGGTTGCGAATAGTTCGTCTACAGTTTTGGAGCGTATGTTTTCATGGGCCCACAAGATGTTCTGGTATCGAATAATCCCCTATGGTGACAATATAGATCTGAAGGATAGATCATAAGAGATATAAACAAGCACTCAACATGTCGGATCTTGTTAACTAAGACTATTGTGATGCCGTTTTCCAATTTTGAGATGATAGGAGTAGTGAGATTTTAAACGGTGCTGTTAGTGCTTGTTTAAATGGGATATTGCGGAAGTGGTTATCGAGAATCCCTTTTCGTTGGCAATTTATGACATTTTTCTTGTTACTTTACTTCGTTGCTATCGGCTACTTATATCAGATGAAGTCCAGAAGTCCAGAAGTGTGGAGTAGGGAATTAAAATACTACTACTCAACGCTCATAAGCTAGACCTTGATTATATTATCTACGATAAAACATCATGCAAAGAAGTTCTCCTTGACGAATCTAGCTGTCTGAAGCTTCTTATTTCAGGATACTTATAGACTATATACCACTCGTAGTCCTCATTTCCATGACCGGAAATCGATGGACCCCTCAACTCAACGCATTTACTGAGCAAGAGTCGATAATAGTGAATGATCATCTGACCTAAACCTTTAATGCATTCTCAATTGGCGTTTCTTTTACTAGGGAGGACTATATATAGCATGTGTTTATACATTCTGTTGAAAATCATGAATAATAAATGCGTATGTGAACACGCCAAATGGTCCTGCTGCGAGACTATTCGCATCACAAAGTCCTTAAACTTTTCCATCCTTGAATAGTAATCATGGAATGATGGGAAGAATCATATAACTGAGTACTGTCACTCACCACCGGAACATATTTACCAGTTCATTCATCGTCGATTTATCGATTTCGAATGGCGGCTTTGTTTGGTTGTGGGGTTCCACAATATCGACATCAGATTCGACAATAAATGCCTCTAATATATGAAAGATGATTAAATATGCGGAGAGTGTTGAAGTCCAAGTGACTTCCACCCCAAAACTCCTATAAGTATATCTCTCCGATAGATTGAGGAATATTCAGCGCATTTATGGTATTTATACTCCAAGGCAGCTCCGCAGTTTGGCAGCTTGTAGTTTACCATCGTACTTGAGGTTATATAACATTTTCCGTTATGCTTCTCAATCGGTAAATAGATTCTCCATAACAACGAATAATCGTATATTCATGAGAAATTTCTGGTGAGTCCGGCAGCAACCTATGATTGTGAGAGATAGGATTCTTGCGGCAGGTGTGCATGCTACATACTGAGCCAAAGAAGCATAGTACACTTTAAAATAACTTGTATTGGACTACATGTCTCGTCGATTAATAAGAGTTTCGTGGCCGTTATATCCGACCAATCTTATATACTTTGGTTCCAAACCCCAAGTAGCATTATGCTCTATTAGATTAATATATATATATAATCTATAATCCTGAGAGACTACCACTGAAATTCATCCTCGAAGGAAAACAGGGAAGTATAAGCTCAAGCTTCCAACATTTAAGGCAGGTAAAGGGTTAAATTTACCAAGGCGTTTTGGGAATTTGGTATAGAAGTTGGGAGCTAAGGTGCTTGGCATTTTGCTTTTAGAAATAGGTATATATGGTTGCCCGGTTCAATATTGATTCTCCGGTGAATATTATACAATGACTCGATGCAAATTGTGATGAGTGTATCGGTAAAAGTCCAAAAATAGATAATACAATCAAACAAGAAACCAGGGAAGAATATTTAACGATTGCTGAATCGTCATGATGTTTATATGTATAATTTTATTAGGATTAATTTATACTATGCAGTCTGTCCATAGACAATCCTATCACCAATCGCCACTCAACCGGTATCTTAACAGCTCAAGTCATACATAAGGTGGCCATTGGAATCAACAACACCAAACGATGGGCTGGCGCCAAAGTCTTGAAGAGCATACCAGAAAGTATGACCCTCCTTAAACGCCTCACAAGCAACCTGCTTCCAATAAGTCTGAGCATTTGCAACGGAAGCAACAGCCTTGTTCTCAGTAGCACCCGAAGTAGGCCATCCAGTCTCGGTAACCCAAACCCAAGCACCACTTTGTGCATTCTGAACAGTCGTGCGGACTGCATTGACAGATTGCCAGAATAAATCATATCCGACTCCGATATCATTTTCTTCCGTGTTCTGGAAATATGGATATCCATCCAATCCGATGAAATCACATGCCTTGATCACATCGACATTCGCTCCATTGGTCCACATAGTCCACGTATCAACATGACCAACTTGTACTCCAGTAGTAGTATATCCGGGCACAGTGCTCAACATTCCTCTAACATCATATATCTGTTGCGCAAGCGTGGAAGCGGTGGTATCGCCACGGTACAAATCTTCGGAACCGACAGATACGGCTACAAGCCAATCGAAACCATAAGTTCGCGTAGCAGCCAAGAGAGCTTGCTTTTCGGCATTGTAGTGGTTGGCATCTTCGGCCCAGACTCCCACGAGAACTTTTCCACCGGTGGCAATAGCGGCAGGAACGACATTGGCGATGGTGTTACAATCGGAGGATGCATAGACTCGTAAGCTGTCGAAATTACCGGGAAAAGATTGGATTAGGCGGAAATCATTTTCCCAGTCGGCTTGGGACTTGCAAGCGCCATTTGCGAGGGTAGCTTGAGAGTTGAAACCTTTCCAGTAGGCATTTGCGCCAGTGAGGGTGGTCGCGAGTGCGAGTGCAATCGATGTGGTTTTCATATTGATAGAATGAATAGAAGTAAAGTAACGATTGTCTAGAGTGCAATGAAGTACTCCGAGTATATGAAGTAGATTATATAGTACGTATTAAGAAAAGGAAGGAACTACCAAGGGAAAACATGAGATACTTAACTAATTGCCAAGAACGACCCATAGATTTGTTTACCAGTTATAGACGTTCTTGCACAGTTGCATATGAAGAATCTTTTTCTCGTATTTCGATGTCGTGTAAATAGGCATCGGACAGGGTTATCCGGTGCCTTCGTATTTAACGTCAATATTATTTGTTGTACGTGTAAGATGAAGAATCTTTTCTAGAAGATCATCGATTTGGGCCTGTACACCCACTTGGCATTGCTGGCGATGCTGGCGTTGCTATATATAGCTCGAGTAACCAATTAATTATTAGTCAATTCTGACAGCTAGAAAAGAGTGGGGTGATCATCTTATAGTTGAATAACAGATGGAAATGATCAAGATGAAGGGGTTCAAGCTTAATTTCTGTCGTGTAAATAGAAGGAAGGCAATGGCTGGTGGCAGAAGATGGCCGATGTAGGTTAGCTGTCGGGACTAAATAAATGTTACTAGGGCGGGAGAGCCACAAAGGTATCAAGTGGGCGAATCACGGGTCTTCCGGTATGACTGGGCTGTGTAATGTTAGTAAGATTTGACAGCAATATTCCGATATCCGAGTGGTGATGTCGGCTCGTCTCCATTGTTTACTCCTTAAAAGGAGACCGAGGCGAGAGAGTAGGTATACTGAAGTGGTTGTTAATATGCAGTAATACATTGACTTGATTTGAGTCAGTGCACACAGAGACTATCGTGGAGCTATTGACGATGGAGCTATGTTTTGGATGAGATGAGAATAGAAATCAGATGCTTCGAAAGGGGTTCTTAGAACTTGTCAATATATTTATTCCCCGAAACTCAAGAAATGATTCCCTTGGTTGGATTGTTGTTGTACCGGCCATTGGTTGGTCTATGCTTCTCGTGGCATGTTTCCATAATTCTCTTTCTGTGGTATGATCGTTGAAGTTTAAGACAGACAGGCTGAGCCCATCTAGATTCTATATGTTACTAGTAGCCCGACAGTCCGCTGCCCTGAACCTAGCTCGTCGAAAGTAGGATGTCTCTGATCTCGATATTCGGCCCTCGAACATCAGATTCCGGATTGTACGCACGGTTGAATCCAAGGAACTCCAATACGCTGGCACATTGCTTGACACGTGATTGAGAATAGTAAAAACGGAATCCAGAGTTTTGACGACCGATTTCACAGGATCTATACATCAGACGCCAAGCCCAATGCAAGACACCATCCCATATGATACATAGACCTTTGTCTCCTTTATTTCTTCTTCCTCTCCCATCCACACCCATTGCTCACCTCCTTATCATAAATGATGTCCAGCCGCCAGACTTCGGCTTCTCTTCTTCCCCTTCAATCCCTATCCTATCTAGCGGACCACCTTTTCTCTGCCTCTCCTTCTCCGTCTCAAACGCAGACTTCGCCTTATCCTGTGTTGCCATTTTCTTCTCCTCAATCGCTCTTAAAATATCACTCTCCCTTTCCCCGAGACTATTATCCTCTTCACTCAGCGCCTCATATCCCAGTCGTCTCTCACTAGTCCCCACATTATCCCCCTCCTCTTCCTTTTTCAAGCCCGAAAATAACCATTCCTTACTCTTCTTCCATGGTCCAGAATTCTTTTTGGCCTCCTCGACCATCTTCATCTTTTCTTCCCGTTCTTTTTCTCTGTTCAAAAATTCTATTTGGGATTCGGTTGCAGAGCCAGATGCTGCAGCTTGTTGTGCACTCTCCAGTGCCATGGCATATTTAAACTTCTGTTCGGCGAAGAATTCGGCGCGCTTTTTGCGGTTGTATATCATCATATCTCCCAATGCATAGACTGTGACGCCACCGGCAACAACTACAGAGAATCAATTAGCACTCGTAATATTCTCAAGCTACCAAACCCTCGAGAGTAAGAATTCAAGTATGAAATTATTCCCAATTGAAAACAGAAACGGGTGAGGGAGAACCATACAAGTAAGTCCAATCAAACTAAACGCTGTAAACCTATGCGCCTTATCCGCCCATACTCTTCCCCTCACAACCAACTTATCAAAAGTCGTAATTTGTGCATCTCTCGCTTTATCTGCCGCAGCCCTTAATCTCTTGACTCTCTGTTGTGGTGTTTCTCCCTGTGGCCCTGGATTTCTCGATACAGTTTTTGGTTTTGTAGCAGCGTGTGGGGTGGTCGAGGTAAACCTCGTTGCATCCGTTGCTGAGCGCGCCATGTTCGAATGTGTATTAAAGGATTGAAATGGGTATTATCGTATTCTCGTGGTTCGTAGTATTACATATGATATTGGTGGTTTTGATAGAAGCTTTCATTACTCGAATGATTTTTTTCGAGGTTTCAATGTCCAGTGGGATTTCTTAGCGGCGGGTCATTCCGCATCCCTGCAATGAGACAATGAGACTGGTGAGTTGGGACTCGTCAGTTTCTTTGACCATTTTATAATCAACCACCATTCATCACGATTTTTGGGAATATATTCAACTAAATTGATAGACATCAAAATCAAGAAGAACTTCACTTCACAATTAGTGAAAGAGATAATTACAAGTGTGCTGATATAGAATTCGCATTCGTTTGTGACCTTCATCTTTACTCTCTCTCTCACAAACACACTATCCTCGCCATCAAGGAACAAGAAACAGATATAACTTCATCGGAACTTTAAGATGTCTTCCGAAAACCAAACTCCAGATCTAGCATCTGTGATGAAGATCTTAGCAGATCTATCAAAAGCTAAGAATCAACCGCAAGCTCAACCTTCTACACAGACAGCTTCGGCGCAAACACCGGAGATCAGGTCACATGGTTCAGCAACCCAGCAGCAACACTGGCCTCAGCAAGAATGGCCTCAGCAACAATGGCCTCAGCAACAATGGCCTCAACCGGTTACCCCTCCAGTAATGCATCGTCAATCTGGTCAATCCCAGGTTGTCAATGACTCAAAAGTCGTTGATCCAACTACCATTACTGATTGGAGTGCCGGCCTCAGATGTGTTATGAAGACGGTGAATAAGCATGATCATGTGCTCCAGGAGATCCGAAAGGTTGGTCGAATACATTCTTTGTTGTCTAAATTTCTCTACAGCACAGCGGCTAGTTTAGAGAAATTTACTTGAGCTTACATATATATAGATGATCAAAGTGCAACATGAGCACGAAGAGCAATGGTGGAAAGGAAGAGAAGCTCTTATAGAAAAGCAAGCAGCTAGGAAGGAAGGCCAGAGGAAATTAGAAGAGGTGTTGTAAGTTATTCTACTGTCTTGATTGAGATCGTAGTACAATTGGCTAACATTCATCTAGGAAAGCAGTAGGTGGAGCAACATCAAATGGAGCATCTAATACCAGCCCCGAGGAATTGGCAAGAGAGCTAGAGACATTCGATATGAAAGTCTACAAAGCCCAGACTCAGATGGTGAGAGAGATGAACGGAAAATTGAAGAATTTAGGAGTACCTTTCTTTGGGACAAAGAGTGAGTTGGTTAGGATTACTGGAAAGGGTGATGCCACGAATGGGACGGGATCGAATGCAACGGATGGAGAGAAAGGCACGATTGATGTGGATGATTTGGTGGAGTTGCAAAGGAAGATGCTTAATATCCTGGAAGATCTCTGTAGTGATTGAGCTGATTTACAGCAAATCATGCAAGCAAGCATGTGTTGAGAGAAGGATCTTTTTTGTTGCACGTCTCAAGGAAGAACTTCTTCCATAAAGTTTGACCAAATGGAGAAATTGAGGGATGGGAAGCAAAGAAAGAGTTATGATTTGAAACCCCCGAATCATACCAACATCAATGCCAAGGTTGGAAGTATTATTTCATGCATGCATTTCACCGTGATGGATGATTGCTAAAATGCAAATATACCCACCATATAGATCCTTTAGGAAATATTTCTTCCATTCCGAGCACAGCACATAATCATCGTTTTTTACTTTCCCATTCCATCCAGTATCTAGATTTCGGACTACGAAGTCCCAAACTTCCGAGTTTTGAGGACAAGTCTAATTGGCGGAAATAAAAACAACTCCGTTGGAGGTCTGGAAGAAGACGTTCCGTATTACCTTTCCGGATGCGGATGCGGATGAGGCTGCTGCGGTTGCGTGATCTCCCGCTTCTAAGTCTGGAACCGAAGACGGTTGAGGCTGGGATGTTTATATTCCCTGTTATTTTTGCTTGGTTTGATTTTTCCCGGATATCCTTCATTGATAATATATTGAGCTTGTGGATTAATCGGAAAGAACTATTTCTTCAATAGCTACTCGCCAGTGCGTTGCCATTGAACTTAGCTTAGTTGTCTGTTTGGTGGAAGTTTGTAGGGATGGTGAACCATATGGGCAGAACTTATTGTTGGAAGAAACCGTTTCTCTAGACTCAGCCACCCTTTCCCATCCATTTCTCAAACACAATCTGGCATAGTCATCTTACCTGGATTGCCTAATTTTGTATCTTTTGGGGAAAAGTAACGTATTCGGATGAATGTACATTAGGTTAGTGCCCTATTATATTAGCAAGTGAAAATCATCTCACATGTCATTTGAAAATTATTTTGATTGCTCAAGTGGTAATCTTATGCGCAGTGTTAATTCTATGGTCAAGCATTGCAGTCTTCACGAAGTTTTCAACATATACAAGTCACGAATATCACATTTATAGGGCATCACAATCATAAACACAGGCTCGTTGATATGGGTTGATTGTCAACGAAGAATCTATCTAAAGCCAAAACCCCAAAACTTTCTGCAAGTTCCTTCCCCACGCCATGTTGCGGTATCAATGTTGTTTCCTCCCATAGTCATGCCTAGACTAGAATCCCATTCCTGCTCTGCCCCATATTGCGGTTATCAATGTTTCCCCCAAAACAGCGCACTAGTCCCAATGAACTCCCTAGGTTATCCCGGATCATTTCCCAAACCCATCCTAACTCATATCCCGAAATTGTCCAGGCCCATGCCCATCTTAGCCGACCATTTCACCCAATCCTTCCCTCCAAACCACATGCATAAACTCCCCAGACCTTTCCAGAATCAACCCCCTATTCCAGAACACCTTCCCATGCTTGATAGAGGTTTTTTCCGGGCCAGATGATATCATTGATGTTAGTGTATTTATCAAAGATGACATAAGCCGGTCTCATCTCATGAGGCCAGGGGAAAAGATCGCCGGTAGTCATATTCTCCTTGTCATCTTCTTCTCGGTCGAGAAGATACTCCTCTCTGACATCCCCTCGCCAGTTTCTCTGAACTGGTCGATCCCAATAAATGTCTTCCACTTCATTGGTTCCTGTCATGGTTGTGGGTGGCGCCGAAACATCCTTGAAGATGATAAGAGTTTCAGCCGTGGGATGCAATGTCTTTCCAAATTCCACAAGCTTTCTCTTCATAGCTTTTCTGGAAACTGTCGTTTCTTCGAGTACCTGACGTGCAGAATGATTGTAGACAGTGCCGGTACGATCGCTGTCGTGTTCGGTAGATTGGATGACTGCGATTTTGACTCGGGGGGCAGCATGGCCTGCCTGCGCCAAGTCGCTGGCCCAAAGACTGATATGGGTACCAAAGGCCACCGATGCTTCTCCAGGAAACGATGAAGCCGTCGTGTGGAATGGTGAACCAGGAGTAATTAGATGAAGCTCCTTACATGGGAATCTATCTTTGAGAAATCGGTTGATATCTGGGCAACCAAAGTACTCGGAGCGGTCGAATCCCCATGGCGATACAATTGACAGTGTATCGAGGTTCAGACCTGGCAAGACCTGAAGACCATGCACGAGTTCTTCTTGGATTTCTCCTGGTACACTTGGTTCATCCATCAACATACGCGTGCGGACATGTCGAATGCTTCCGAGGGTAGTGATTGGCAATGAAGATAACTGTTTTAGTGATAGTTAGCATTAGAATACAATGGGGTATTAGGGAAGAGCAATATATCATGTAAGACGTACCTTGTCCAGAAGTGTCATTCCATCTTCGAAGTTGAATAGAACCCGACTTAGCCACAGGCCATTAGCCTCGTTGTAGACTTGACGGCAGACGCGAAGAATTGCAAGTGCAGTGGGTGATGGTAGCACCTTGCGATACTGGTAGTTGATTTGACGATACCCAAATGTCAAGCGGGTGGAGTCGAACAGATCCTTGAAGATGATCTGTCGCACCTCAGGTGGGCAGTTCATAAGAGTATGTCTGCTGGGACGCTGAGCGATGAAAGTCGAGGTTTGAGGACCGCTGGCGAATAGATTCATAGTTGCGATAGAATCAGACATGATGATAGACTGTTTATTGAGAAGTCTTGGTGTTTGAAGTGTATGATGAGGAGTCTGTTCGTGTTTATCGGAAGTCGAAAATGTTCGAGTTGTTTGTAAATTTGTTTTGTTGATGATTGAGTTGATGATTTCTCAAGTTGATTCTTGAAATTTTCTGTTGAAACTTCCCAAAAATTTGGGAAGATGGGAAATGGGGGCTCTTATATAGAAGATGATCTAGCATTTTTGGAACCACAGGAGCTAGATGGCTGTATTTGGCTGTATTGGATGTGACTAATCATAGAAGTACTACAGCCGTATGTATGTTCATTAATTTGCGCAAGGCAACTTCTATCTATATAGGAGCAAGGCGTAAGGCCAATGTCTCACTTGTTTGTAATCATGAGCACTAGATGGCTGTATATAGAATAAGGCAGCAGTATTGTAGGCTCGCTAATTTGCTCAAGGCGACATCTATCTACATCAGAGGTGTGAATACGGTATGTTTATTGATGTGCGCAAGATGGTGCTTATATAAGAGCGGCTGTATATATCTCGCCGATTTGTAATTATTAGACCCAGATGGCTGTACGATGGCTGTACGATAACAGTACGGTAAGTTCACTAATTTGCGCGAGGTGATGCCTATATGAGTATAGGTTGTACGGTCCTTGTCGTGTAATTAGGACCGGCTCGATGGCCGTATATTACTAATTATGTTTTGAGTACGGTAGCAGTACATCATATCCAAAAAAGTTTTACCGTATTGTCATGTATCCAAACATCGACACATCCATACCTAATAATAGTGTTTGGCGCAGGTAGTAGAGCGGACACATCAGCTTCTAGCACAGTTTCTTTTGCTGACAAGCTACTGGCATGATGGCACTGGTCATCATTTTGCTAATTTGTATATATCTTTTGGACTCGCGTGACCTCGAATTATAGTTTCTAGGGTTCTCTCAAGGTCGTTTCATCATTCATCTAATCGTGATATGTTCAGTATTAGTAATGCGGATTCACCAGCGGGCGACCTTGATAGAAAAAGATTTGGGTTCTAGGGGTATAGGATTTGAACTCCTAATTCCGATGCACTATCCCGACTTTTGGGACGTGGTGCACTTGAATTTTATTTCTTCATCCATATTACAAGCGAACCAGATGTTCTGTGCTAATTCCATGTATCGAACAAGTTTAGAACTATGGCTCACCAGAGAATTTGTCTTAGACTATACACTACCCAGATCTCTGTCCTCCATGGTGGCCTCATTATTACAAGTTTCCAAGCTGCTCCCTCAATGTTCAGTGGAGGAAAACTGCATGTAGGCAAATATGCCAACTCATGCTACGCGAGGCCTCTAACGGATGACTTTGTTTCCAGGGTAATTTTTCTCAGTGGAGGCCTCTGGATATTTTGTTATAAGGTTGGAATCATGCCCTTCTGGTAAAGAGTACCTCATATTTTCATAACCATACTTCAAGTATAAATTGCGCACCAGTTCTATACTATTTAATCTCCAAGCCTTAAAAATTCAGGAGATTGCTAGAACATGGCTTCTTATAACAAAGACTGTTCCCCGTGTCTTACTCGGTATGAAACTTTTCACGAATGCAATTTTACTTTGTATATCACTTGGTTTTGCTTGATACTAACGTTATACAGCCCCTCCAGCAGCAAGCAACAGTCAAAAAGAAATATCTCCAACTTGTCGAACGGTAAGCTTTTTACACTCTGTGCATCTTGCAGACGTTCTAATTTGTCTTAAGATTCAGTCGTCAAGGCTACAGGAGGTGCGCCTTGCACTGTTTCCACCGATGTTCCTTCCATGACAACATGTCGGGTTCAAAGCCATGGGGTCCAATTGGTGAATGACAGAGCGCATGAACTTCAATATCAAAAGGCCGAAGATGATTTTTCAGATGGCTTGAGCATCATGGTTGAGAACCTCAGTATCGAGATGCCCCAGCGGCAGTACTTTGTGGCGGCTCACTCCTATGGCTTCGCTTATGCCGAGGCCTCCACTAGTTCAATGGCCGTAAATTTTAATGCGGATCAGGAAACTGGTATGCACGTCAAGCTTCAAGACATTACATATGAGCAGTGTGTGATGACGGAGGCTGAAACGTACGCTCGCAGGGATTATAATCTGCTTGGCATTGGCACACAATTCGAAGAAACAAGGTTCGAGAACTGATGGACTTTGGGATTGGTTTTAGACCCCGCAAATTCTCTAAGATTGGATTGTTGAAAGACATCCTTTCGTGTTATCAGTGTTATTAGTGTTAGAGGTCTCCCAATCGATGTCACGATTCATGAAATGTATACTGATGTTCAGTTGTGTACTTATTGGATATCACCCCTCAAATCCGTCTGAATTAGTCAGCATTAGTTCTATCGCCAGTAAAGGTGGCATTGGCGCCAATTTAACCAATAGGAGATGTTGATATATGGGTGGCCTCAAAGATTGATCAAAAAAGGAATGCTAGTAAACCGGGTTAACGTCTTATGCAAGGAAAGGCTCGCTTTCTGGAGAACCAAGGAGGCCACCAGTGCGTGTGTGACGCCATCAGTGCTTGTGTGAGGCCGCCAGTGCGTGTGTGCAACCTTGCTAAAGATATAAGTATTCATGGATTTTTCTACTCAGCCCTCATCAACATCAATACTTACTCGTACGTTCCGTTTCTAAATCGAAAATTGGTAAAGGTTATCTTACATTTCAAATCATCAGTACTAACCCCGCCGGCCACTTCATGGCCAGTGGGGATAAGTTGACAAATTATTGTACTACTTATCCCATCAGGCTACTTAAATAGTCGTCTAAGATCTCTCGCGCGCGGGGACTTGTTGTCTTCGCGCACCAAAAATCTCGAATACTCTTCAGAACCATTGTTTAGAAAGCTTTCTACAGCACGATCTCCCCTCGTATGTCTCCCTAAGAGATATCCAAGGCATATCAGACAACGACTTTTATTTCGGTACGATCTATTCTCAAAGTATTGTCCAAGAACCTTTTGGACATCCACAGTGCGAAACCAACGCTGTGAAACAGCCTAATACCAATTCAATAACGTCTTCAAATTTCTCTTCCTCCCCCCCTTCGTTGACGGTGTCGCCTCGCTTATCCACAGAAGCGACCCATACGCACTTTGGTTCTTCTCCCGCTGCATCTACGAAGTCGCCTCACTTGTCATCAAGCGCCATAGAAGGGAAGCTTATTTCTAGCTTCAGTGCTAGTATTGAGCCAACCCCGGAACTTGCATCGCCTGCTTCTCAATCATCAAATCAGGAATTTTCCTCGCCTCTTCAAATTCCTGTAACCACAGAAGCAATTACACCGAGCAATCCCATTCCCATCGACGCCGTGCATCTATCTATAGCGCCTGGTAATTTTTCAGGCAGATCAAAAGTATCGACAAGCCTCCAAAATCGCAGTCTTCAATACACGTGTGATCACTGTCCAAAAGTATTCCCTCGTCGTTGCGATTTGAAGTATGTCACCCAAAAGTATAACTTCCAACTTATGCTAAATTTTATCATCACAGGAAGCACTCAAACGTTCACACCCGCCCATATAAGTGTAGCGAGCCATCTTGCAAAAGCCCAGGCTTTGCTCTTTACAAAGATCTACGCCGCCATATCAGAACGAGTCACGAAAAGCATGAAAGGCTTGAGTGTCCCCATCCCGGTTGTCGGGCGACATTCACTCGCACTGATAATTGGCAAAGACATGTTATAAGCCAGCACTCAGGCAACTTAAGCTTGGTCCATTCACCGAGAGAAAATTCGAAGACATAGTATTACACGGTTTCCACTATCAATGAAAGTGAGAAATGGAGAGAATCGATAGCTATATCTATTCTGGGTCTACGGAAATGATTTGGAGTTCTTCAGATTGTTCAAAAAGCACAAGCTTTGAAACCCTCTCATTCGTCAACGATGAAGAACGGGGCAGTTTCCATGGATAATGTTTCCCCGCCGGAGGGTCCATATTGTTTGATCGAGATTATGTTTGGGTCGCAACTCAAACCGTGGTTTTGTCTGGCAGGTATAGCCTGCCTGGACAGTGTAGGATGTTCACCGTAGGGTGACGGATTAAAGAGAAGAAATAGGGTGCTGGGCACACGATAGAAGTATATTGTTTCCTTACTCTGCCCTCCTGTCAAAGCGGGTTTTTTATCCTGTCGCACGAGGACCGATATGCACTCAGCGAAAAGGTTTTTCCCCTGTTTTATGTTGGAGAAGGAAGGCAGATTTTCTTATATCATGCTCTGATTTATGACCTTCAACAACTCTGGCGCATTACCTCCGTTTTTCTTCAACGGAGAAGGAAAGCAGATTTTCTCAAATCATGTTTTAGTTTGTGACTTTTAAACAATATGAATTTCAATCAATTATTCCAGCCTTAATAGCTCTACTTCAGTGAAGCCCAGAAAATGTTACTAAAACTCTTCAAGTTTCTTCGATAACATGTATCCCCTTTCATCAGATAATATTAAGTGATAATTAAATCAGCATATATATCTAGAATGGGAGTAATAGTGTCCAAGTGATTTTGAAGGATGCGTCTTTTCTCCTAACGTAAAGTAGAGCGATATCTTTGAGGAAGAACGGATTGAAATAAGTTGAGATTGGGGAGGGCAAGCTTTTCTTCCATGTACAATAATGAGCTAGCGGATAACTTAATAAGGTGTTATGTAGTCAGAGTAGCCCTGTTTTCCCTTGTCTGCCCTCGACGCGGGCTTTTTATCCTATCGCTCAGAACCCGATGTGCATGTAGCGAAAAGGGTTTCCTTGTTATGTGGAAGAAGGTAGTTTCCTTTTGTATCAGGTACTGGATTGTGAGGTTTGATGCCAGAGGTTATCACCGGCTATTCAGTAAACATCTGGCTTGTAGAAAAGGAAGCCAGCACATCCAATCACCCTTCACTGTGACCGACCGATGCTGTAGTCCTCAACAAGCAGGAAGTACCTGCAGTCTACAGTCTGCAGCTTGTAAACCAGAAATCATCAGATCTCCCTCCTCTTTCGAATCTGTTATAATGTAAACCAGAAAAGAATATACCCAAAACTACTTAGGTACAGATAGCTAGTCACAAACAAAAAAATTAACGCCCCCTAAATTAACTGACGAGAAATAACTGCCAGAAACCGGCAAATTCATCTCTTAAATCCATATCAATCTCAATAACCCTAAAGGAAATTCACTACCTCTATCTATAAATCACTTTTTTTCAACAACTCAAACTTCAACCCTGCAATTCCAATTCCAATTCCAATTCCAAGTAGTAGGTACATATAATTTTCGGGTTAAGATTTAAATTCGAGTCAAAACAAAACTTCAATGACTATGATGAGGTGCTCCAAATAAAATACAAAGAATGATTTAGGTAGCAGTTTGAGGTGAATTTCTACAGTCTCAAATTGCCGACAAGTTCATTGTAACCCAATCATCTCCTCTCTTTCCCATCTCCAACATGATATCTCCCCTCCCCTACCCTCCCCTCCAGTCCTAAATATGCACTACGAGCTTTGAGTACGGCCCTTCACGACCTCCCTCGCAGCTCGTGCTGCGCAGCTTGTAGAGCCCTAGACTTAAACAACCCAATCAGCATCCGTTTCGCATAATTAATGAGGTGTTTTAAAATATGTATGTTAGAGATTAGAAGAAAAGAAAACGAAGATCAAAAAACCTTTCTTCTTTTGAAAATAAATAGTGATAATAATATGAATAATTACCTATTCACTTTATATATACCCCATGCCTCTCCCCCTCTCATCCCCTCATCTCATCCCCACACCTCACCCCCCCTTCAAACCCACAGATACACCCATATTATTATATTATATAACCACATAAATAACCTCACCTAACCCACCTAACCCACCTTAGCCACCTACCTGCGCTTCCAACCAAGTTCTAACTTCCATTCCAAATCGCAAACCCTCTAACCCTCTAACCCTCTAACCCTCTAACCCTCTAACCCTCTAACCCTCTAACCCTCTAACCCTCTAACCCTCTAACCCTCTAACCCTCTAACCCTCTAACCCTCTAACCCTCTAACCCTCTAACCCTCTAACCCTCTAACCCTCTAACCCTCTAACCCTCTAACCCTCTAACCCTCTAACCCTCTAACCCTCTAACCCTCTAACCCTCTAACCCTCTAACCCTCTAACCCTCTAACCCAAGATTTAGAACCCGAACTCGAACCCGAACACGGGTGTCCTACTACTCCTTCTCCTACTCCTACTTCTACTCCTACCCCATTGCACATAGAATCATAGCTAGTTACTATTAAACATGTAAGTAAGTAAATAAATAAATAAATTTATACCAATCGGATGCCGCATCAAGGATTTTGCGAACTGAACAGAGACAAATACTCGCACATGCATGCATTTGCATGCATTTGCGCAAGTGAGATATTTTAAAAAAAGCTAGCCTGTGCCTGTACAATCACATCATACTATAACCACTATAACTAGGTAGGTAGGTACCACTATGAGTCAACAGATCAGTGCAAAGCACTACGTAGCACTTATAATGGCGATGCCCCTCCCTTCCTCCCCACCCCACCTTCATATCACCTCCCCTCTCCCATCTACAACTCATCCTTTTTTGAATCCCCTTGAACAGTCTCACGACGCTCACAAGCCGCCGGACTCCCCACATCCATCCTATAAACACACTTCTCCATCTCCACCACCTTCCAAATCTCATCCTTCTCCGCACAAGCCAGCACCACCGTCGTAGCCCGATTGGGTCCATTCCAGCAATGCTGTCCATTCTCAAACACCAATGCCGTCCTGATCCCCTTACCCAAACCCTTGCCCTGCGCATCAACTTCTTCATCCACTTCAATCTGATCAAAACGAACAAACATGCCCATCCCCGTGTTTCCGCCACCTTTCTTGGATTTTTGTGTCGTCTTGTCCATCCAGCAGAGTTCGTAGTCATATTCGCCTGAATCTTTGGATACGCACGTGCCTTTCAGGGCGCGGAAGATATCATCCACGCCGTAGTCTTTTTCGAGATCGGAGTTGAGATCAGAGAGGGTATTTTGTTTAGAGACAACATCATCGCTGGCGGTTTGATAAGCATTTTTCGCATCTTGTACGGCCTTGGACTCGGAGCCCGACTTGGAGTTATCGGCCAAGATGCCATTTTCGACAAGCATGATGCGAAGATCTTTGACCTTCTGGTGAACCCAGGTACGGACGGACTCGGGAAGGTATTCTTCGAACTTGTAGACTATTGCATGTTAGTGGTCGCGTAAATCGTGTAGAAATATAAAAGAAAACTTACGAGCATCAATATCACTCTCTTCCTCATCCTTCTCCCAAGTCTCCCATTCAATCCCATCATTCTCAGGCTTGGCCGTCTCCTCCACAGCGGCATCTTCATTTGCAGTATCATCTGGGTCACTAGCATCCTTCGTAGCAGCATAATCCTCCCAGGCCTGAACTGCCCTCTTGACACCCTCGTCGTTAAAGTTGGGATTACGTTCCTCCTTGAATCTTGACAAAATTCCCTCCAATTCCTTAACCTTATTTTGCAAAGCTACCTTCTTCTCCTGAACGACACTCAATGTACCCCTCAACTCCTCAACTCTATTCTTGGCCATAAATGTCAACATTGAAACCTTGCTAGTCTTCCCCTCCGAAGCCTTCACAACTTTGCCCTTCTCCCTCTCTTCCACTTCCTCATATTTTTGTTTGAGCTCCTCCTCCTTCTTCTTCAATTGACTAATTTCCAACTCCATCTTCCCGATACTCTTTTGTACACCGGCCCTTAAACTCTGTGCCTCCTTAACCAATTCATCCCTTTTCTTATTCGCCTTAGCTTGTGCCTTCAACCTAATATCATTCAATCTCTTCCACTCTTTCCCAATCTCCTCACACTTATCCGCACATTTTGTTCCCCCAACACCCTCCCATTCATCACTCCCATCACAGCACAACTCATAATCGCACACTCCGTCGTTTACATATGTGAATGGTACGTAAGTTGGTATATGTCCCTTATTCTTGCAGTAATATCCTGGCAAGGCTAAACTGGTGTTATGAGGACTCGAGCCAGTCGAGCCCTGCAATGGTTGAGGAGGAGAGAGATCGGAGAGATATGTACAAGCGCTTGTGCCCGGCTCATCACTTCCATCTGGACAATCGCAGTAATCGTCGTTTACTTTGGAGATATCGATTGAGATGGATGGGTTTGAAAGACAGGTGAATTTGTCTGTTGATTTGTAGAACTTTGCGACTATATGCCAGTAAATTGGATGTTAGCCATGAGAGCTATTGAAGTGGTGGGTATGTTGGAGGTGATGCATACACTCAGGCCCGACGCCCCTAGGTCTTGAAGCTTCTGCCGCAAGCACCGAAGTAGATAAAGCACTCAGAAGTACCAATGCTTTGGTGGCCACCATTATAGTATAATTATCAACCTCAACTCAATAAAATCTGTCAATGTAATAAAAATGGTGTTCCTCGAAGGAATTGATGGAAATACAATCCGCTACTCGAGATAGCTTCAAAGGTGTGGGGTTAAGATTTAAAGATGCCAGCTTGCTATCCAGTAGATCTTAGCGAACAGGCCTTTGATAAGTACTGTGCCGGTATCACGTCCTGGCAGCCCCCTTTTCCTTCAAAAGCAGCCAATTGATTGATTGATTGATTGATTGATTGATGAATTGATAAATTATTTTTGAATTGTTATTAAAATATAAACCTATTATTTAATGGATGGATGCAGGTGGTGTTAACCATAATTTTTGTTTAGTATGCAGAATTCGAATTTTGGTACGGTTTCAAAGCCCGAGATTTGTATATCACAGAGCAAGTTTCAAAACATTTTTGATGATTTTTTCATTTTGTTCCTGTGAATCCCGAGGAAGGCTCAAATGCCCATTGCATGAGCTCTATCATCCATCAGTAAAACTACAGTACAGACTACCCAAACCATCCTACCCAGCTCACTAAGTATCCTTCCATGGATAACCAGTCCCGCTGCGCCATTAAGATATCCTGACATGCTACATATTCCTTCACTCCATTCATCATCTCTCCCCACTGCTGATATGGTATTTTCCAATTTCTGGAATGAAATGGACATGCAAGGTCGTATTCTTTCTTTGCACCTTTAAAAACGCCAATTTTAAGACTGCCCTATTTTATTGCCGCGAGGCAGATGTACAAAGAAAATAGATCGTGTAAAACATTAAGATCAAGCAAAATAGAAACTAGTATGGTTTAATTCCATAATATCGTACTCAAAACATACTTCCATCCTGAACTGGTGTCGGTCCCCTTATACCCAAAACTCCCGGAGGAAAATCTGGCACGGGCGGACTTGTCGCATTATACGCCTTTTCTCTCGCCCTAGCATTCAAATTGCCTCCCTCACTAGTACTCTTCCTCAGTCTCTGTCTTTGTTTCTCCTTGGGTGTTACCTCCTCATCTGAGAATGTGCTCATCTCTTCACTGCTCTGCGTGGCCAATGATATCTCATCCCTTTCGGAAAATTCAGAAGAGTCTTTTTTGCCAATGATTGCACCAAACATAGCTCTCGTTTGTCTTCTTTTCGGATTTACCGCAGGGATAGGCGGAGCAGTCCCGTTTGAAAGGCTCGATCCGGGTGGAAGATTGATTGTTGAGATACGAGAAGTAGATGATATGAAAGTTGGTTCCGAGATCTCAGATTTGGTGATAGACTTCTTGCGGGAGGCTATGCGGCCATTTACCTGGGAGGCTGTTGGGGTGGTTGATCGAGGCCCAATTGATGATTGGTCAACCAAAGCGGGAGTAGAGTTGACACAGAAAGGTGTGACTGGTGATGGTCTAGGTGAAATACCAATTTCCAATGCATCTCCGGTTTGAAGAGCCGGCATATGCTGGGGATCGAAATAACTCGAAGCGTGTGCTTTGCTATTACTTCTGGATCTTAATCCTACTGCTGGGGATGGAACAGGAGAGGGGCGACCTGAAATTCCTGGAGATGAGCCAGGAGATACACCTAGCACGGTAGGTTTGAGCATGAGGCGGGCATTTTGAAGATCTTCAACAACTCCTTGGCTTGAACTACCGGTTCCCTCGGCCATCGCTTTTGCTAGATCATCTCTGTATCGGCCATTGCGGCTTTTAGACCGGCCAGAAGCATCAGAACTTGAACGATCACGGGAAGTACGGGATGTAGGTCGCGATCCAGAATAATTCGTACCTATGCTTTCTCTGTTTGCATTTCGCTGAGAATGTGTCACTGGTGGAGGTTTTCTCTCTCGACTTTGGGCTCTTTGGCGCGGTGCTAAATTAGCCGATCCATCAGTCATTCCCTGTAATTGTCTTGGCTCATATGTATGCGCTTGTCGAGGATCACTAGGCCTGGGATTGGACCAGCTGATCTCATTGAATCCACCTTCACCTTTCTGCTGATTTCTCAGAGACATTTGATGCTCACGATCACGCTGGGCATGTCGTCCAGCTTGTCGGAAGGCTTTCATCTGAGGAGGCGTTGAAGAAGTGGTGACATTCTTCAACATTTCCTCTTCTTCCTCCTTCCATGAATTGTCATCAACTCTCTGCTTGAATGGGTGCGGAGGTCCATTCTGTGTGACTGGACTACTTCCTTTTCCAAACATTTTCACGCCTTTGGTTTGACCTGCGGCTTCCTTTTGCTTCATTCCCAATGCGCCAAGGCTAGCCTTAGTTTTCAATAGAACAGCGGAACCTGGCGTAGGCGAAGCAATCTGGCTTTCTGGCTGGCGTTCGGGTTCAATCACTAGGCTCTTCAGATTTTCTTGGACTTGCCTCCGACGTTGAGCGAGCTCGTCTTTGAACTCTTGTCGTTCTTGCTGGGTAGCCGAACTTCCATTTCTATGGTGACGTGACTCTATCTCATTTTCCCATGCGGACTTTGGTGTAGATTCAGCCTCGGTATCTGAATCCATCGAATTAACAGAAAGAAGTGTAGAAACTGCACTATCCACTTTGACAATAGGACTCACTGGGGTTTCGTCCCAATCATTAATGTCCCAAGGAGATCTTCTCTCATTGTAATCCTGAGAAGGTTGTTCAATAGGATCAGAAGATATTTCTTGGTTAAATCCCGATGAAATTATCCCATATATAGATGAGCTGTCGCTGTCAGATCGCAAATGTGAGCGGATCATTCCACTCAAACCTGGGAGTGTTGGGGAGTCGGCTGGTTCAGGCTGTCTTTCACCATCATCGGGTGGTGTGGTCTTGATTTCCAAAAATTTTGGAGGGTTGCATGGAGGGGGAGGTAGTGGTTGCTGTGGACCTTGAGTTGCGAGGGTACTTGGTTGGTTTGCTGGATGCTGAGATTCATCAGGTCGCGGTGTCATTGACGGATCATTGTGGTTGCGATATTTCAGATTAGGGAAACTGCGCGGTTGAGGAAGTCCCCATGGTCGACTCATTTGTCCCTTGGTAGAAAGCTCAGATCGAGTAGGGGATGCTACTGGACGACTCGTTAGTCCCTTGGTAGAAAGCTCAGATCTAGTAGGAGATGCTACTGAACGACTGGTTGGAGAGCTCATTAATGGTTCCGAAACAGTTTCACTTTCAGGGATTATAATTCGTTGTTGCTTCGGGGATTGTAGCTCGGGAGCCCGATCTTTTGGAGGGAAATGTCTTTGATTAGGATAGTTTTGATGTGTTGCACTAGAGTCGGCCCGAACCCGTGGAACAAAAGGTCCTGGTGGGGAATGCTTTCTTGGAGGTGGTGTCTCTCTTCCATTTTTTATTTGAAATTGATGCTGATGGCTTTTGTTCTCGTCACACTGTTGACCGGACTTGGGGCTTACACCGGTCATCATAGCCTTGACCCTGTCACTTACTTGTGCCATTGGTGCAGCTTCATCATTTTCGCTGACCGGAGGACTCAAAGGAGGATTTGAAAATCCGGATTGTGATTTTGGCTCCACCGCAAGGTGCGCAGACTTCATTGCTGGACCAAAATCGAACCCACTAATGGGAGATGGAAGATCATGATTAGGTGGTGGGCTTGCCGCACGCAAATTAGGCATGCTAGCTTTAGTAAGCACTGGCTTGCGGTCCCATTTGTCGATTGTATTGAATGAAGTAGTTGATGTGGGCGAATTCATTGCCAGTGGAGGAGTTTGGGAGCCCATACCACGTTGTCTAGTCAGGGTATCGATTCTGTTCATAGTTGAGTGCTGTTGATCATGCACATGTTGGTCTAACCCATTTTCATACAGTCGGCGCATTTTAGTTGTTGATTTTTCCAAGCCAGTATTTGATACAGAACCTCCTGCTGATACAGGTGTATGAGATCCACTCAAAGATGGTGTACATTGTGAGGTAATAGATGTTGCAGCTGTAGAAATTCTTGTGTTCACCGGTCCAGAGGAGGTTGTAGATGATGTTTCCCGATTACGATTATATCCAGCCAGTGGTGGGGAACTAGGTCTCGAGTGCCCAGCTGTCGATATATCTGCGTTGTTATCCTCATCATCGTTTCGCTCTTCCCATTGTTGTTCCTTTTCCCTTTCCCGTAACTTCTGGAAAGCCGATTGACTAACATCATTGTCATATAATACACGACCCCCCAAACCAGTCCCATCAGATGAACTCTTCGATCCTGCGCCAATTTTATAAATCTTTTGACGACCACCGAACAGAATATTGCCCTCGCCTGGTTTTGGTCGACTCATAATACTACCGGTGTGTGTAGATTCGTCGTCCGTTCCATAACCATCTGCATATGAATGGGTCCTGGAGGCGAATGGCGGTCGAGCCGATCCATGTATTGACGATACCTCTGCGATATCAGAAAGACCATGTCCTTGAAATCCAAAATCGATTAATTTTGAAGCTCGGTTGGGAAATAATACACTATCATCGCTAGCTTTACCAATCTTTGAAGTTGGATCATCTTGTTCTCGTAACATGGAAAACCGAGCCGATAATCCATTCATTAATAGACTTGTTCGAAAGTGATCCGATGATGGCAAAGCATTCGTAAGATCCAATTCTAACTTTGGTTCCGGTTCTTCCTTTTTCTTCCCCAGTCTGAAAGATTTCGATGGTTTGGTAGTCGTTGTGTGCTCAGTATCACTAGATCCTCGCCCTGCTCCTTCTGCTGCCTCCTTGGCGTCCTTCTTCTTGCGACTTCGAAACATGGTGCGCTGTGTCTCGCACTATGAGTCTACTGCTCCAATCCTTGAGTATTAATCCAATTCTAAAATGAGATAGAAAGTTGCAAGCTCGAGTGAAAGAGAGCGCTTTTAAATCCTCTGCTTCAATATTATCCAGTGAATGTCGTTTATGTCAAGATATATCGGATGACAAAATAAGATTCGGGGTCAAAGACCAAAGCGGGAACGACAGGTTGAAAAGTTGGGGAAATTGAAAACAAGCTGTTTGACATACAAGCATTAGCCTTGAAAGTTTGAGGATTGTTTGAGACGGAGGAATTCTCGGTGAACTATGTAGTACGCACGGAAGAAGTGTAACGGGTCGGGTCTGATCAGACGAAAATTGTGAGCAATCGCGAATATGTTTCGTTTTTGCAATTCTCAATTACACCCCAGTATTGGATTGATAACTTATCAAGATAATAAAACAACACAAATGGAGGAATATTATCGGAAGTTGTGCTTCAAATGTTGTAATGTGTGTATTGGAGTGTTTCGGTATCCCTGAGGAATGGAATTCGTTTCTCGGTGCATAGATTGAGTTGCATAGGGAATCTGATTCGATAGATGTCTTGGTTAATATGTCCTCAATCAGTCGAATAAGTGGCCTGCACACACGATTGGTATGAAGTTCGCAAATGGTGCTTCTGGCGACGAAATATAAAAAGAACGTATGTTGAGGTGATGTATTGAGAGTCAAGCTCGGGTGTTGATAACCACAAAAATGCAAGTTGCTATCCTATGTAGCCAGTAGATCGGAGAGGTGATTTTGCAAAAGATTATGCCAATGAACGAATGAATGGATGAATGCAAGTGAATACTGTGCTGAGGAAGTCTCGTATAAAATATTGGAATATTATGGTCGAATCCGTCCGTCTCAGCTTTGCCTCTTCCCTTCAGTCTTAGTACAAAAAGAATTGTCCTTTTGTGTTTCGACTTTTTCTAACGTATCTAACGTATCTAACGTTCTCCTTGAGGCGTAAATGTATGCGAAGGGTAAAATAATGAGCGTGGTGTAGAAGTGAAGGGATAGATAAGAGAGGAAGAGTGAGTGTGTGAGTGAGTGCGTGTGTGCGTGTGTGTGTGAATGGAATGAGCGATTGATTGACCGATTGAACAGAAGAGAGGATGGGGATGGGGTTGGAAAAAGAGAGTTTCGTCGTTTAGTTTCTCTTTCTTCTCTTCTCTCTCTCAAAGTCTCTCTCTCATTCTCTCTCTGTATCTCATTGATGAAGCCAAGGTTTCTGGATTCCTGAATTCCTGAATTCCTGGTTGTCTGCCAAATTGCAATCCAATCAATGTTGATGTATGAATAAATCAGGAGGATTGGTTCAATTGATGAAGCGAATTATGCACTAATAAACAGATGGAGAAATGTTGACCCTAGGTAAAATACTAAATAAGGCACGTTCCTTTTATTATGCCACACCCCCTTCCCGAGTCAAATTCTACTTCTCAATCCACCAGCGTCTATAATAGATCTATATCTTGACCATAACCCCTGATAGATAATTTTTATTATTAAAATGATTTGAAATGATGTGATTGTTATTTGATTGTTAACATTATTTCCATTTGTGACAACGCATTCAATAGTGAATATTGTTTATGGTTCTACCTAGGTAAATACAATAGAAAGTGGGTTGAATAATGTTCGGCGGTAAGATAGGAAATTATGATAGGACGGGAAGGGAAGTAAGTGAAGGACAAGTGAGTAAAAAGATGGTACAGTAGTGGCTCTAGACTCTTGTGTCATCAGGTGAGATATACGATGAAGGAGGAGGCAAGACAACTGAGTTAGGTTTGGTGGTGCCAGCCAGCCAGCTAGATGGAAAAAGGCTTACAATTTACCATGGAAGAAGCATGCGCCGACAGGAGGAATTGAGATGATGTCTATTCTAGGGGATTTCTTCAGCAGTTACGAAGATTTGGTTCCTGTATATGTGAAGCAGCGGCGTCGAATGAAGCGAATCCATAAGAAGCTCTCAAAAAGACACTTCAAGGGGTTCAAGGGGTCTTTACTTTAAACCCCTTGTCAGTTGTTGTCATACCAGTTGACATAGTACATAACCTTACATACGGAGCTGGAGATGTTCATCAACTAATTGAGATCTCTAATAGGTCAACTACAACTCAACCGAACCTATACATAACTTTGTACTGTAACCCCCAAATCCCAAATCCCAAATAGATTTCTCCTGGATTCTTAGCATATAAAACCAAGGAAGTACCGACCGACTCCCGAAAATAAGCTTCAACTGCACTACTGAATAATCTAGCGGCACAGGCACCGGTAACCGTTCAGATTCATTCTTGGGAATTACTTCAATTTGCTTGAGCCTTGAGGTCAATGGATTCAATCAATGATTATGCCTATCATTAGCTGGTTAGGACTTGGATCAACGAGTTAATAACAACTTTGTATGAAAGCTACCACTTATTGCCAGTGTATGAGATTCATTTGTACAATTGTAATGATATCCGAACCAAGAACAAATATAGAATTGTCCTTACTTTTCTTCCAATTCTTATACCTTCTTACCTCATAACTTGCCTTCTAAACAAGCTTGATACCATCCCCGGAGCAGGGGTCTAAGCAAGCTTGATTCAAGTTCAAGGTTTTCAAACGGATAAAATAAGAAAGTAATGTCCCAAAATCCAATTTGCTTCAATTGTGATGATCAGGGTTCTAATCTCTGCGGTGGTAGTACGATGCTGCATATATATGTAGATTCTATATCTAGGTATCTATAGGTATGCATGGGGTAGGTATAATATGTATAGAAAGAATAGAAAAGGATCACGATGCTTACTATGCTGACCTATTGCAGTCTACAAATAGGTACGTAGCAGACTTGAGATGAGATGAGATGAGACGAAAATGATGAGATGAACTCCAAAAAGTATATTCTCCAAATTTCATATGGATGAAACAAAAAAAGGGGGGGTGTCAATCTAATGAAAAGAAAAAAAAAGAGTGATACTAGGATTCCACGGATCGCTACGCCAAAAGCCCTCGGAAACAACAAGCATGAACCAGCAAGCAAGCATACTATGGTGGCCAGCATATGCACGGGACGGAAATGTCCCGCGAGCGAATTAAAAATCGATTGTACCTGAAAAAAGTACCTGACACTTGACCATTTTAAGAAGCTCGTGACGATTAGATTGACCTAGCTCCTCGCTCCTAGCTTTTAGACTTTAGACTTTAGCCTTAGCTTTTTATATTTATCAAATCATTAATTTATTTTTTTCTTCTCTTTCTCTTTTTCTCCTTCTCCTTCTCCTTCTTTCCTTTCTCTAGACTAGACTAGACTCTAATTAGACTTTACCCTTCAAATTATCCGATCATCCAATCACCTCTTTCCGGGAATTGCTCGATAATCAACAGGCGCGCTGACAACAACACTCGTGGCCATCAAGGATCGTTTCCTAGATATATCAAGGATTATAAGCTCCCCGAAGTCAAAGCTTTCTTTCATTACATTACCTCTACCTATAGGTAGGTAGGTAAGGTACCTTGAGTTCTTGACCAATCTCAGAATTGGTCCCAAATTAGCCCAAGGCAACTTAGGCAAGGGAGTCGGGAGTTGGAACGATTAGGTGTTCGAAAAATGAAAATGAAAATGTACAGTTGTACAAATTTTGATGAAGAAAGTTTATACGAAACAGCTACCTCCAGCTCCAGCAGCCAGCTAGGTATATACCTAGTACTCAAGAGCTAATACAGGTGATGTGATTCGTCATTAAAGTATGTACGACGTGTATTGTAATACTTTTTACGAGAGAAATATCATCTCAAGTTCTCAACTCATCTTTTCATCTACCCAGGACCTAGGTTAGGTACAGTACCGGTAGCCTCCCTCATCTCCAGAGTTTTTCTTTGCTCTGCGGGTAACGGGATATATTTCCCCAATTTCTATATACAGTAGTGATTGTACAGTACTGTACCGGTACTCCTCTTGTTTACAAATGTTTTCTAGGAACATCCCAAGTTTACTCCTAAGAGAACCCATTTGTTGATTACAGAGCACCCGGGAAGTGGATCCAGATCAACTTCTTGTCTCAAAAATCACGGTGATCACCGGGTACTTACTTTTTTGGGCTGCTACTTTGCATTTCTTGTCTCACATCTTTCCCGCCTCAACTACAACATAAAGCTTTTTTACTCCATACCATATTACATACGATTCTGAATTATTCATCATTTATAGTTTTGCTTTTACATATACACATATAAGTTTTGTTGTGGGCTGCCGAGTTTCAACTTCTACTCAAATCGCTTTAGGGCTCAGGGCTCAAATTGTTCAGACGAAATCTCAACAAACCGAGCCCCTCAGGAGTCAGGTTGAGCTATCTCCCCTGAACCCTAGCGATATAAGATTTCTCCACTCATAAGGCCAGGCCAAGCTTTTATAAGATTACCGAAACAAGTATCAATCTCAAGGCAATAGGTAGGTATACGGAGTAGACAGTATAGTATATATGTAGGTATGTCTGTTAGTCAAGCGATGTCCAAAGTTTCTAATCGAGGACAACTAGATCTTGAATCCTCACAATTTATAATATTTACGCTCAACAGCCTTGAAACTTATAATAATAGTCTATCATATCTCGACTAACCGTCCAGTTCAATCTCAGCTCCCGTCAACTCAACTCTCAGGCCGCTACCAAAGAAACCCAGGTTGAAAAGATTTGCCATCTTCTTGACCAGGGCCGGTAATTATTATTTTTTTTTCATCCCTGGCTCAAATCTTCTTAACCCATGATGATCATCCAGCTCTTTAATATAATGGAACGACCGAGACAAAGGAAATGAAATTCTTCTCGAGCTAGAGCCTAGAGGGAAGACAAAATGACGTTTTTACCTAAATCTCATGGAAGTTGAAGCCTTGAAGCCTGAAGACTCCCGATGCCTCGGGTTTCTTAAGTTGTTCTAGGTACCCTTGGCAGCTTGTAGTCAAGAACTTAGTTGGTCCTTCTAGAAGTCTAGCAGTAGCAAGGCTACTTTCTCACCGACTCAAATCCACACCCTTTCTCATTACGTGATGATATGATATCACGTCGTGGACTCGTGGTAAAATGATAGATCAGACGATTCAGACCAGATTTTCAAAAACCCATCCCTTCCTTCCACCATCGGAGATGATCTCTCTAGCTTATTGATCCCGTGAAGGAGACGCGCCAACACGCGTCAATGTAAATACAATCAACACACCATTATTTACATCGAACCGAGTAGAGGCACGGGTGCTGCATATCGCCGCTTTAATTTAAAAAGTTACAGGAACTGCAGGTGACTGCAGTGCGGTTGGTTACCTCTTTACTTTAAAAAGGTGTATAATAAGATGCAGAATATGGACATGCATGCCGATAAGCTTGCAGCAACTTCTCCATGGGGAAATAATAAAAGCCTTCGCATCGGCATACTTACTGAATTAACGAGATCATCATCCGTGACAATCGGGAAGGAAACGTCAAATATGTTCGATATCTCAGTCTAGACTTCGAAACATTATATTGCGTGGGTTATATATTCTTGCGTGATATATGGTTATATATGGTTATGATATCATTTTTAATTAAAGTGCTCAGTACATCGGCATGTATGCATGTATGCACCGTTATTTGTCAAGCTACAGTAGGTACTGTACGGTACCTACGGGTTGAGGATGGGATATCAGGTTAATTACTGCTGCATTGCATTGCATGATGAGCGGGACTCGAAGGGTGCGTAGTACTGTACTGGGTGGGGTTAGGGTTCGAGAAGCAAAGCAGGTCAAGTAGACCTGGGGAAAGTGACAAGTCGCCAGCAACATATTCATTATTGAATTTATAGAGTATACATATACCTACCAGCTACAGAAATGATCATCTACTGCTTTCTTTAAATTGGATTCAGTCATACCTCTCACCCCCATACGCACGCAATTCCTTCCTTCTCAAACTCTCAATCCAATATCCAATATCCTTTCATTCATCTCTCCCTTGCCTATTCTTCCTATTCTTCCCAATCCAATCTCTCAACTTCTTACCTACCTATCTATGGAGTAAGAATATAAGAACCTCCCATCAAGGGCCCAGCTCTTTCTCCAAAAAATCCATATCCATATCCATCTTATATCCATATCGGTATTACTGTATACCTATCATATGATATACTCGTCTCGAGTCGTCTCGAGTAGCACAGTATAACGAATCCACTATTTTCGTAACTCGTTTCATTTCATTTCTTCTTTTCCTTTCATAGCTACCTTATCATCATATGATGATAATAGTGCGTGGTACAAACAATCCAATCTACAATGTATACCTAGGTAGTTATTACTCACATGAGCTCGAGCACGAAGTACCAACCACAAACCGAACCGAACCTCGAACTTCAAACTCCCGTGAACACAATTATATGTTGTGTAACTGTGACTGTGACAAGTCGAGTCACACGTCGCACTTTATTTTGTTTTCTTTTATGGATATGGATATGGATATTATATGAGTACCTACCTAGGCTTAAGACTTAACTTAAAGAAGGGGCTTTGTATTTGTACCTTGGACTTGTACCTTGGATTTGTGGGTGCTCTCCTCCTTAGTAACCTTGAAACCTTGGAACCTTAACATCTCCCCCAAAATAATTTTCCGTCGACCAATTTTTAGGAGTTATTTATTACCTTATTACTTTAATTATCGCGGTGACAAGCACAATATATAAAATAAAAAAATCATCATACAAAACATGGGGGAAGGAAGGGGTTTTTCACTCAAGGGGTTTGTTGCATGTCTATTGTAACTTTTGATTTCGGACTTCGGACTTCTGACTTCTGACTTCTGACTTCTGACTATGTTTTTAATATAACTTTCTTGGGTGCAACTTGCTGAATGAAGTTTTGTTGCATAGGTATATAAATCTGGATTTGAAATTATTTTGGGTTTGGAATGGAGAGGATTGGAAAGCGATGGGATGGGAAGGAAACGCAATATAGGCAATTGGTTGTACAATTTGGAAAGCTTTTGTTGTATGTCTGGAACTGGAATTCCATTTATATAGAAGTTAATTTGTTTCAAGAAGTTTTGTTGCATGTCTGGATTGGAAATTCCTTGGGGGAAATGGAAATGGAAATGGAAATAAAAATGAAATATAAAATCTTGTTGCGCGTCTGGAACTTTTGGCTTCTGACTACCTAGGTATGGTTTCAATACAACTTTTATCAGGGTTAAATGCTACTTTACAGTATATAATGAAAGCTCTATTCAAAAGTTTTGTGGCATATCTGAAATTCTGGCTGTTTTTGGGAAACATAAGAACTCAACTATTGTATGGATTTCAAAAAGGTTGTTGCATATCTGTAATTTCAGGTTCAGAGCAAGTGCAACTTTTTGGATGCAACTTGGGATGCATGTGTTATGAAGCATTTTGGGGGTATAACATCGATGCACTTTTGAAATAACTGCAATTTCTGCTATTTGAATACAATTTAAATGCAACTTATACAAAACTTTTAAAGACCAGAGGTGCACCTTTTTAGAAGTTGATGCTGTAGATTCTGTTGGCCAGGCCTATAGATTCCTAAGTTCCAAAAGCTTTTGCATGTCTAAAAAGTGATGCACCTCCATTTCCACCTCAACTTCAATTTCTAACTTAAGGGTTCCAATTTAAGAACTTCTTAGATTATTGACCTTTTTTTCTTAATGCAAAAAATAATAATAATAATAAGATATGCAACAAAACTTTGAGATTTGAAATAGGGGGATTTTATTGGTTCGGGTCGTCCCTACTAGACTCCTGACTGGCTCGGTTAGATTAGTATGAAAGTGTATAGAAGGAGCAAGTAGAGATACAAAACCTGGTAGCTGTGGAAATACAATTGAGATGTTTTCTCGTTTCTTAGTATCCTGCTGTAACATGGATGGCAATATCGTATTATAGCGAATATGCACTTCTTCCCCTTCTTCAATAAGTACTGATATTAGGATATTTGTCTTAACTGATTTCTGACCTGATGTTGAGTTGAGTGACTAATGAAATGCGGTCTTCATAGTCAGAGATTATGATCATCTGAGTTAAGCTTAGGGCACTAGTCAGAGACTGGGACTAGATGACTTTAATATCGTTGTGTATCTCCAGTCGTCAAATTATCGTCTTCGTACCTGCCCTAAGAAGGCCTGCACTGAAGCTCAAAGTTCGAAGTTCATTTTGTATATATATGAACGGTATACGTGAATAAGTAGACAAGTGCTAAACTCTTTTTCGTCGTGTTGTGCCTGATCTGATTGTGTTCAAGTTTAAATTTCCCTGCGCTCCTCTTATCGACACAGCCTCAAATCCACAACATCTCTCTTGATCTCCTCTATCTTTCCCAGTTCTCGTTAAAAAATATCATCTCCTCACCACTCCCGTCAAATTCCCAATCGGTCTTCCCCCCGTCGTATTCGGTTTCAACTCCCCTCTCATAACCTGCCCCGCCCTCCAAGCAGACCACTCACCAACCGATCTCTCCTCCTCGTATTCCCCAGCCCCCAACAACGGAATCACTCCCTTGGTCTTCATACTCCTCAATCTCCTCATCGACGCATTCCTCTCCGACCTCACCAAATGCGCCAAACTCCTCCTCGTAACCCCCGCTTGTTTCCCCGGCGCCATAACAACCCGATGCAAGGAACTTCGTAGTACTTCCCTCGTCCACTCAACCATCGTGTCTCCAATGTTTATAAGAGCACACCCGGCTTGCGGTTTGATGTATTGCCAATTATCGTAGATGTTTTCCGCTCCCGAGGGTAGGATTTGTAATCCTCCGATTATGTTGAATAGCATGGTTATGGTCCCAATATCGGTATGGCCGCCTAGAGCAATACGATCTTCTTCTTGATTAGATGACTGAAGCATCCGGAGTGAAGTATCTGATTCTTTTTCTAGGGAATTCAGGGCAGAGAGGGTTCCGCGTTCCAGACCTAATTGCTCATCGAGGTGTGAGAATATCACATTGAGTGCTTCATGAGCATGACGGAAGAATGATTGGAAATCTTTCCGGTGGGTTCCGATTGGTTCGGAGTTTGCTCGTGGTGCACTTGTACCGAGTACATCGTCTTGACCAAGTGAATACATAGCTATAGCATCCAATTTGCCATCATCGGTCTTGAGTAGACCGGGGGCTTTATATCTAAGGTTATACGAATCCATGTCAGCACCCTCTCCCTCTACTTGACAAGAAATCCAATGTATCTTACCCTAAGATACTTTTTGGTGGTTGATAAGCATATTCTTTCAACACATCATGCTCAAGACCGAGCGTTTCAGAAGCAATATCAAACATCTTCCCAGCATCTTCCAATAGAATTTCTCCTTCAGCACCATCTCTCAGATCTAGTAGGAAAAATCCATATTCTCGACACGCGCTGAAGAGAGCATTGGATTCGCTATCGACTTGCTCTTTTAGCTTCGAGAATGATATCGTTGGGATGGCGGCGATGTTGATGTCGGATGGAAATTCGGGGATGAGATTGAAGTATGAGGGAGTAGGCATAATGTTAACGATGACTGTATGATGAATGTCCTACTTGGTTGATAAACTAGTAATTGGATGTGTGTAGTAGCTATCAATGCTGTAGTTGCGTGAAAGATATGTAAATGATATAAAAGCTATCATCTATATAATATACGCCGTCCACTTGCAGAATATTGTCAGAATCTTACTCTTCATATCCGATAAGCATTGCATTGAATTGCTAACTGGAGCACTATTTAACCGTATGGATGAAGGCATGCGTTGGGTATTATATCCCACGTTTCCAACACATCTACGCATCTATACAACCTCTCAAATCAACCGGATTCATAAACTCCAGCAAATGCTTATGCCGAAATTTCATATCATATGATGTAAGTTTACACCCCAGAGCAGCAGAGCTGCGCTAAAAATAGAATAATACATAAGATACCAACACCATCGGTTGGCGTTTAAGTCAAGCGATAATACAAGGTAAAGTAAATTTCAAATTCAAATGTTAGCTAACTAATTTCGATGATTTGATTTGATGAAGAAGTTCAAAAATGACGGACGACGTCATTGTTTGACTGGCCCATCGGTTCCAACTGTTGTCGTTATGTGTGTGACCTTCATCCCTACTCCCCGTCCCCACCCAAAGGTCTGAATAGATACTATAGATGCCTTTCCAACCTCTCCAAGAAATTGAGTAAAAATCTTTATTGCAGTCGTCATGACATGTTAGGCAGATCCATAAGCCGGTTCATAGATAGAATCGGCGACTTGGCATTTGGAAGAGATTGACCGACTTTTCGAATATCGATATGCACCAAAGCTCTTTGGGGCGTCGAATATCTGAAGTCTACAGTAGGCGGCTATATCTTAGTTGTCCTGCAGCTGCAATGCAATGTTCAAGATCTTCCCACCAGATAGATTTGTATAAGCTGAGTGTGGGGGGTCACTCGTGTGCACGAACTGGGAACGACATGCTTCCAAGGCACTGTGGAAGCAGGAACATTTCGCCTTTCATTTGGATCGAGGTGAGCTATCTCGCTGGACGAATGACGGATTGCATCAACCACATCTTCTACGAGTAATAAGATACATCGAATCTACATCTTTTTATGGGATGTGATGGTGTGAAACATGAATGAAGTCGGAATTCACAAATAAGATGATGAAGATTTTACAAATATCATTTAATCTTGATTCAATCGTGCGAGAAAAAAAGGGGGAGAGAGAGAGGGAGACTTTCAAGGAAGTGAGGGAAAGCATGATTTCTTCGTGAGTGAATCCGATTCCCCGGTGAGGGGGGTTGAAGTTTTAGGTGCCGAAGGGTAAGGTACGTTGAGGATTGAAAAAAGTATATCTTTACTTTTGAACTAATAGAAATTCGATCCCTAAAACCGGCATTACCGTTTCGTCGTATGTCCTCATCTATCTTCTTTTGTGCATCTTAACTTAACTCTCTTCAAATCAATGAATATTAGTAAATTTGGTTAACGCATTCTCAAGTAACCATGAGCGATCCTACAGAAAAGCTGCCCTGGGCTGTTGCAGATCGCAACATCACCATGCCAGCAGCAGCTGCAATCCTACTCCCAAAATCAAAAGCCGCGGTTCCAGTTAAACCCCCGCATCTACAATGATCTCTTTTCATTTTCATTTCCCTTCCTTTCCATTCCTATACTAATATATCAAATAGACACCAGATACGACCAACAAACGCAAAGCTTCTGAGATCCAAGAACCACAAGCTCTACCAGAAATCCATAGCGATGATGAGAGACTTCATGAGGTCGATCAAGATGATGATCAAATCCATGCCAATAGCTAGCTAAAGCTATAGTCTTTTCATGCGCCAAAGTGGGGAATATGACGGCCATAAATAATAGCAGCGTTTATTCTAACGCGTTTTTTTGCTTCCTTCAAGAAAAGAGAGTGGGAGAGAGAGAGAGCTACTCAGACTCTCAATATCCAATTCCAAGAGACTTGAAACTAATGGGTAGTAGGCTACAAAATGTAAAGCCTCCTAAGAAGGCAAAGCTCAGAAAATCTATGAAAGAAAAGAAGTTCGATACCTCAAATCCCTGAGCTATTTCTTGGGCATCAAGGGCCCGAGTGCTGGAAATACTAGTTCCATATTAGTAACGATGCTTCCTCTATTTTCTTTGAGAAGATCGATCCGCATTCGAGATGGAAAGCCGGAGACTCGGTATAGAAAGGAAATGCAGAAGTAGTGCGAAAGGAAGGGTGGTGTTTATACGAAGACGAAGACGAAGACGAAGATGCCAAGTTCTCGAAGCTATTTCTGCTCTGCGTTGGCAATGAAAGACCTGACGAGGTTATCAAGTACGACAACGTTTCATTCCGCTAAACCCAGAGACTCAATAGGATCGTACCTAGCTTTGGTACTGGTTTGGCGTTTGAAGGATTACGAATTTTTTTTGGGGATGTCTGGACTTGTACCACCCACCAACCAGTCTCTAGGGGGAATTATTCAGGAAACAGAATCAAAAATATAAAGTTGATATATGGGGGTACGGATATCAACATCAGACAGAAGAATATTATAACAATGCCCCATTGTATAATATTTGAATTGAATTATCAAATTTGACTTTACTTTGTTTTTGATATGAATGTCGCCGCCGGGTTTTATTTAGATACCAAGGTATATATCTATAAAGCCATCGATGGGACGAAGAGATGATCAAGGTGGGGGCTTAGCTGATCAATATCAATGATGTACTACATTGATCGGTGAGCCATTCCGTATGCGTATGCGGGGTACCTTGCAGTCATCTGTTGTAGGATCTTTGGAGAATACGAGCGAGCGACAGCAAGCTGAAAACCCGTTCCGTCCCTCTAGAAAAGAAGATGTTTCTGCCATTTTCTCTTCTCGATTTTAGCTCATCTTAACTTTTGCTTTCGTTTCATCTTATCAGCATAATATATATTATACGGTGTGCTCTGCCCATCATGCTGTTGAACCAACATTCTTCATTTCGCCCCTTATTATCTCGAGTTCTTTTGGCATACTTGCTTACTTCTTACTACACCATTGTCCTTGCATACGACTTTGTAATAATCGGTGGTGGTACCTCCGGTCTAGTGATAGCCAATCGTCTATCCGAAGTCCCCAATATAACCGTCGCTGTAATCGAAGCCGGATTTTCCGTTCTCGACAACACCAATGTTAGTCGAGTGGATGGGTTTACGCTTGCTCTTAACACTCCAATCGATTGGCAATATGAGACTACGGGTCAGACGTATGCGGACGGCAGAACGGTGCAATTTAACGCCGGGAAAGCATTAGGGGGAACAAGCACCATCAATGGTGAGTAGTGCATTGTCGGCGTGGAAAGATTTCTGGGCGATGGGATGGGATGGGATGGTGCTGAATAGGATAGGAATGACATATGTACGTGCCGCGTCGCAACAAATTGACGCGTGGGCTCAACTCGGTAATACGGGTTGGAATTGGTCTACCCTCTATCCGTACTATCTGAAGAGTGAGAGTTTCACCATTCCAACTCTGGCTCAGAGAGAGGCGGGCGCATCGTATGTTCCCGCATTTCATGGGGAGGATGGTCCTCTTAAGGTTGGGTATGCTTATGATCTTAATAATGGCTCTCTTTCCGCAAAAGTAGGGAGCGCTTGGGAAGCCCTTGGGGTGAAGAGGAGCCAGGATATCAATGGGGGAAATGTAACTGGATTCATGGTGGGACCGTCGACATTGGACCGAGAGAAGAATGTAAGAGAAGATGCTGCGAGAGCTTATTATTATCCCGTTCAGGGTAGACCGAACTTGCATGTCTTTTTGAACACGACCGCCAGAAAGATTGTGTGGGGTAGTAATTTGGGAGCGACGTATACAGCGAGTGGTGTTGAGGTTTTAAATTCGAATGGGGAGATCGAGGTGATTAATGCGACACGGGAGGTTATTGTTTCTGCTGGAACTTTGAGATCACCAGCTATACTGGAGCTTTCCGGTATTGGCAACCCAACGTAAGTCCTGGCAATCATTGCGAGCGTGCGACACAGTGCTAAGAAGTTTAGTATCTTGCAAAAATATGGTATACCCGTCAACATCATTCTCCCTGGCGTAGGAGAGAACCTCCAAGATCAACCCAACAACTTCTTCATCTACCAAGGCAACACGACATATAACGGAACAGTGCCATACGTGACCTACGCCCCATTATCTTCAATTCTCCCAAACGTACCCGCTGCGAATATAAGTAGTTGGGCATCGTCAATCTCCGCTGCAATCAATAGTGCCATTTCACCCGGAGCCATGAATTATCTATTGACGATCCAGAATGATCTCATCAACCAAGACGTCCCCGATATCGAAGTCATCTTCGGCAACACGGTGACCACCGGATCAGGTCCAAGTGTCTATCTCTTCACGGCATTTTGGCTCCTCTTACCATTCTCTCGAGGCAATGTCCACATCTCTTCATCAGACCCTGGAGACTATCCAGCAATCAATCCTAATTTCTTCCTCGTGGACTTTGATCTCAAAGTCCAAGTCGCGATTGCCAAATGGACTCGAAAATTTTGGGCCACTAAACCGTTAAAGGATGCGTTTATCGAATCATCCCCAGGGTATGAGGTTGTCCCGCAAAATGCCACCGACTCACAGTGGGAAACCTGGATCAAATCAACATGTAAGCTTACTTTCCCCATCTCGTGCATCTCTTTCTTTCTAGGCCTCCAAAATCCAACCCAAATTTCTCAAGTGACCCTCGCTCAATAATCCCCAATGTAGTTGGACCCAACAATCATCCCGTCGGGACGTGCTCCATGCAGGGAAGAACATCCGGCGGCGTGGTGGATTCCAATTTGAAGGTCTACTTTACCAGCAATGTGCGCGTCGTCGATGCTTCCATTTGGCCCTACCAGGTTAGTGGCCATTTGACCAGTACGTTGTATGCGGTTGCGGAGAGGGCGAGTGATATTATTAAGTCTATCAATAGGCTGGTTTGAATTCAGTCGGGATTGTATGTAACATCCATCCACCGCATCACCAGGATCTAGATCGTAGAGGAGGAATGGCGTCGATATGCTGCGGGTACAGTACCTATCATAGGGTTGGAAACCTCTGGAGTCTGGACTCTGGACCGAGAATATTGAAAATATTGGGAAGATAATGATTCATTCGGCAGAAACCGAAAAAAGATTCTCAAAATGGATCAGTTCACACACTCCCCCGAGTTGGCTTTTTTCTCATTGGTCGGTTCGTGTACTACTATCCTCAATTGAAATCTTTCTCTTCTCCATCGGGATTCAGGAGTCGGCATGTCAGGATATATACCGCCATTCAATAAATCATCATTCATCATCCTTGAGCAGCTCAACTTCCAGGTTCGCATGCTGGAGCTCTTTAAGGTTGCCTTTTACTCGGCGCGTGTGCCTAGATTTGTTTGTTCAAACTAATAAGGATGGATGTATTGGATGCGTTCGGATTGAATTTTTTTTTCCTTCAAAATATTTGAAATGTGAAGGGAAATGGAATATTAAGTCTAATCATAATATAGGTATCTATGTTTTAAGTAGATGTATTTAATCAAAACCAATATATTTAAAGAACGATCTAAGAAGAAGAAGAGGTGAAAAATGTTAAGATTTTTTTAATTAAAATATTCATTTCAAATCAAATATCTCTCTCTCTCTCTTTTTAAATATCTATAATATTTAAAAGTTGCTATTAACAAATATCTGTATACAAAAATGTTTATATAATATATATTAAACTTGATGTTTTTATTGAACTTTATTCATATCACATTCGATTCGATTCGATCGGTCATATCAGAGCTGATATATCAAAACAAATCATCTACCACACTCAACATCAAATAATCAATAGTATCAATAGCATCAACATATGATAAATTGAAATCTCCAATATTTGCTTACCTGCTTATTACTTGCTTACCCTCGAAACCGAAACCCAAACCAAGACCAATCCCAATCCTCGCCCATTTCCGAAGCCAAAGACCCGGATTCGTAATGTTCTTCCGTGACCTTAGACCCCGTACGTGCACCATGCGCACCCATCCTTGTGGAAATTAAAGTTAATTGACCCTTTTCCAATTTTTTCTGCTTGGTTTTGATGATTTTCTTGAGGAAATCATTTGATGGGGGGGAATAATGATTGATTGGTTGTATGTATGTATGTAGAATAGGTACCTGGTAGGCTGGGCTAATGTATCTGGCTAATATATCATATCCTTGTTTTACTTCATAGGTACCTGGGTAGGGAGGGAGAGAGCAATATATCGAAATTGGCTTGAGTCGAAAAATACGAGTCGTTTTCGTATGAATGTTTGTAGTGTGAATACCTATGAATAGGTAGGTAGACAGGTAGGTAGATAGGGATTGTTTTATGGAGTGGGATTTCTTGCTTTCATGTATCCTTTATTTGGATGGAATGGAATCTTAAATACTTCCCTTCCTTTTTGAAATCTGGGTCGAGATGACACTGTCATAAGGCAGTTTAATGTTTGGTTGCACTTTGCACTTTGTATATCTAGGTAGGTACCTATTCATTCATATTCGATGGGATAGCGTGTGTGCCCTGAGGTTGGTCACTTAGCATTTCTATAGGTTGATACTTTATTGGTAATTACGGCTAATCAACAAATAGTACGACAGAATCAAGGTGGATGTAGAATAGAAGAGGATAAAATCACAACCCATGGTGTCGGATAACTGTAAATGTGTCGGATAACTGCATCAAGTCATTAGGTTTGCTGCAGCCTGCAATCTTTCAGGGGGGATCTTAATCTACACCTGCACCCCGCCACACTTTATACCCGCTTCACACTTCACACAATTCACATACAAAGTACTTCACACACTTCATACATACACTTCACATACTTCACACTTGTCAATTTACCCAATTTACCGTGAAAGGCTGGAAAACTGCCTGGTCATGGTGTCACTCAAACCGAGAAACCTTTCGGTTTCATACCGAGTACAGGATCAGTACCGGGACTATACTGTAGGGACTAACTTAAACTATACTTGACTCTACTGTAGATAGAATAGATATCATAATCTTCATTAGACAATTACAGGAACTAGGTCCCTCCTACACCCATCTCGCACCCGAATCGACCCTAATTAGAGTCTTCGGAACTACATTTGAAACACCCTCTTTAGGGTCAAAATGCAAGTTGGAAATCCCTATATAACCTACACCTTATATTAAGATAGAAAATGCAAGAAATCAATTAGATCAATAATAGCTTTAAGATTTTTTTATTATTTTTTTAAATAAAATTTTTATTATCTTTTAAATAATTGGCAATATATTATTGATTATTATTTAAATAATAATGTTTTATTTAATATAAAGTTTTATAAATTTCCAAAACTTTTTTTGTTTAATTATATAAATCCATTTTGTATATATTAATATTTTACAAATTAAATATTATATCAAAGATTCACTATTAATTGATATCAAACGTTAATAATTGTTAATATATTAATTTTAAATTTAAATTTTATACCCTAAATATTTTTTTTGTTTTTATTGTTTTAAATTTATAATAAAGTTTTTTTTTTTAAAATATTTTGTTTAAAAAATTTTATTTATTAAAATTTATTATTTATATATATTAAAACATTTTTTTAATTTATATTTTTATAATTATTTTTTTATATAAATAATAATTTTTAAATAATAATTTATTTTTATTAATTTAAAGTTTATATTATTAATAAAATATTAATTTTAAATAAAATATATTTTAATATTATATATTCGTATCATTTTATTTTTTTTAATTTATTAAAGATTTTGTAATTGTTTAATAAATATTAATTAAATATTAAAGATTATTTTAATAATTTTATTTTTAAAGTTTTTATATTTAAAATTTTTTTTTTAATATAAAAAAACAAAGGCTTTATTAATTTCTTTATTAAATAATTAAATTTCATATTTTTTATTATTAAAAATATTTATATTTTTTTTATTTTTATAATTCAAAATTTAAATCTTTAATTTTTATTAATATTATTTTTTATATTTTTTTATATTTTTTTTTTAATTAATTTTTTTATTAATATTATAATTTTTTTTATTTTTTTTATAATAATTATTTAATATTTTATAAATATCTTTATAATTTTTATTAAATTTATTTATTTTCATTATATAAAATTAATTAATTTTTATAAAATTAAAAAAATATTAAAAAAAAATAATATTATAAATCAAAAATATTTATTTTTTAATAATCTTTTATTATTAT